>VDFB02268593.1:0-29667 GCA_007258455.2 Sequoia sempervirens
AACTTTTCACACATATGAAGCTTCCCTCCAACTTTTCCCTCTCCACAACATAATTATAACAAAAAAAAATGGTTATCAACAAGAATAACCAGAAACTCAGAGGGTGTATATGTACTCCAAATTTTCTAGAATTAATTTACACCTTGTATCAATGGTCATGAGCCACCTCAGTGAAAAAAATAAACCATTTCTTATAAAACATGGGTCAATGGAAATTGATATAAACTTCTGTATTCGATCCTAATAAACCATCAGAATGCTAAATAATTTAATTTAGCATTGAATTACTTGAAAAGAAATGAAGAGTATTTTGGAGACAACTGCTTGAAAAGAGTAAACCCACCTAGAAAGAGATATGGTTATCCCTTAGATTGATCTCATATTTCTTTGGAAGATCATCAATAGAAGTGCACTCCAAAAGGTGTATTCTAATGCCATAGTTGAACAAGAGCTACAGTGCAACGTTGTTTCAGCCAAGTGTTGTCAGATCAGTTTTGAGAAAGTGGGGATTGTTAGAGAATTCAATAGATTACGTCTCAAGGCATTGTTGTACAATGTTGTCACTTTATTAACTCCTGGATGTATTAAGCATGCTATCTGCAAATAGTAAAACTATTATTTGTATTGTGCATTGATGTTTTTCATTGTTTTGATAGCATTCAAATAGGTTGTGGAGTAAGAAACCTATTTCATATGTAGAGATCACTGTCGGAGTGATTGTAAGAATTATAAGGCTTTCTGAACTCATGACAGATAAGCCCAAGCATAAATTTACATGGTTGAAATACCTACTATAGCTTCCATTCATTTGAGCTACTTGTAACTGGCTTCCTGATAAGATAAGACATACGATGGAGTAATGGAAGAACTGCCTTACAAGATTTCCACAGATCTACCAAGGTCCAAAATCCACAAATCAAGTATTTAGTGTAAAAGTGTAAAGAGCTTACTTTTACAGTACATATTCTAAAGATTGTAGGGATGATGATCATTTTAAAATTTAAATGTTAAACAAGAAAGGAACCAACACATGATAAAAATCAAGGATACACAACATAAGCAATAGACATCAGTTATCTCTGTGGCAATGTGACCATTGAAAAGTATAATTAGACAAACAATGATGTCGATGCCAAGAAATATGTAGATAAAACTGCCATAGAAATAGTTAAGGTAATCAGTCCAAAAAAAAAATTTCATCTTGCTTACAATGACTTGCTATTTTTAGTTTACCAGTAACCAACTTCTCAAGCTGCATATAATTTTATTTCACTGCTAGATTAGAAACACAAGAAAATAATTTTCTAAGACGAATCCTCTTTGCCACAAATTTAGACAGCATGATATAATTGATTACTTTCTAACATGTTTCTAGCAGCCATTTCTCTAGGATTCTTGGTATTCTTTTTAGATCTCTTAATTTCATTCCTCTACAAGCTACTTTGGAGCACAAGCCAGCGATTTGAGAGACAAGCACAGACACTGTGATCTCTAGCTGCTGGAAGGTATCTGAAGATTTCATATAGGCATTCATCGGGAAGCATGCTAATATGTCCTTTATCATCTTTCTTGATTTTTTTCTTTCTGTCCAAGTTGGTAATATAGCCATGTGCCATTTTGCAAGGGCGACTGAGTCTTTCTATGCAAGGTGCAAGAGACAAAATAGGGCTTGAATCATGTAACTACAATGTTTATATCCTTTAACATAGAAGTTTCCACCACCTGCAAGTTCACACAAACAATAGCAAGTGAGAACCATATAAGAAACTATCTTTCTCTAAAAATTGAACATTTATGGATCAATAATGATACAAATCACAATTATAAAAAAATGCTATGGATCACTTACCATAATAAGACTACTAATTGTAGAAGATAGTAATAGAATTCTTTTGTTTATTTATTTTTGATAGAATTATAAATGTAATAGAATATTATTCAAGAGTGTGGTGTATGAAAATGGGTAGGATGCTATCATATGACTTAGGACAAAGAGCATACCCACTTTCCACCAACTACATTCAAGGGTAACCTTAGAGATCTCAATGCAAAGGAGAAAGAGATCTTGCAATAGGATTGTCCTAGGGGCTGATTGTAAGCTAATAAGGGCTTCACAACCAATTTTAAACTTGGAAAAGATAATGACATGCAAGATGAAATGAAAAACCCTAATATGATGCAAACCTAAACCAAATGACTTAAAAATGCGTATAAAATAGAATAACAAGATGTGAAATGAAATGTGTGCACTTGAGAATCTAAAGATGACTCGAAGGAGCTCTGAAATGCTAAAATTCCAACTTTTTGACCAAGTGGGACTCATTTTCTATTTTGGGTGAATTAGTTCTAGTTCTGAATTTTTGCACAGGAGAAGGTTTCGGGAAAAAGGCTATCTGAATCTACAAAGATCTCTTAAAAAACACCTACAGTGGGACTCATTCGCCACTTGTGGAAAATAAGTCTCGTTTCACTTTTTTAGGAATTCTAAGTGTGAATTTTTTCTTTTAAGTCTACTCAATTTGCTTCTCCAAGTTTCTAGATCTAAAACCCTAATTTCAAGGCTAAAGGTGACCTTTTAGTGAATATTACAACCTTGCAAATGGGGAGACAACTCCAAAAACTTTCTCCAAGCTTGTAACCTAATCTTTAATGATCTTCAAGCCTTTAAAGTACCTAGATATGTAATTACACAAAGAGAGATAGTGTGTGTTGATTGTTAGGGAATAGAGGTTTGTCTTGGTCAAACGCCATGTAGGTAATTAAACCAAATGATGAGACAATGAAATGAAGGCATGGAACATGAAATAAAGAGCATGAATCATGGACAATAATACATTGAATAATGACTTGTAAATGTTTTCTTGTAAATATGAAACTCAACATGAAATGGCCATGAAGGATGTAGATCTTGATCTTCACAATAGGAGTAGAACAATGCTTGATCTTGGATCTTCAATGCTACATCACAACACTAGCTCAATAAAATCCTTGATATGATTGACGTGATGATGGATCTTGAATTACTGCAACAATTGATGAAGAATCTACCCTTGAATACCTTAGAAATGATCTTGAATTCTCTCTTGATGATCTTGTAATGTCTTGGAATGCCCAACTCTTGCTTGTTTGACTTGATGTCATGTAGGCACATGCGAAATAGTGATTTGAAAGATTTTTTATATGGGCTTGATCCATCTAATATCCCATGTATTAGATACCAAAGGCTGACATACATAAAATTTGAACTTAAAACCCAATTTTTCTTGCTTAAAACCTTGAAAATAGTCGAAATGGGACTCATTTGCCATTTGTGGCGAATGGATCCCACCTGGATGGGACTCATTCACCCAAAGGGGTGAATGTGTCCCATAAGGCCCATTTTGACTACTAAAGTGTCGGGGATTGTGTAAATTAAGTTTATATGTTGATATTGTTAGGTTTTTTTATTGAAATATGCCTTGGGATGCACAATCTAGGGTCGTAGGGCCTATTAAAAGGTCATAAATGCAAGAGGTCCCAAAATTCAATGTGAAAGTGTAATTAAATACCTTTTACAACATTAAATTAAGGAGAAAAAAGGTCTATTTAGCTAAAAGGGGCCCTAAATCCAATGTGAATGTGTATAACACGTTACAACACTAGATTAGGTCCACTTAATTTATAAGCATCCTAAATTTAATGTGAAAGTAACATTAAATTAATGTAGAGTTAAGTTGATTTAGCTTAAAAAGGTCTCAAGACCTAATTTTGATTTGTAAAAAACTTCACAACACTAGATCAAGGCGCCATTAAGTCCAATTTATCATTAATTATTCCCAAATCAAGCAAGGAAAATGCATAATTTTTTCATTACCACATTTAGCACCCACTTTAGTGAGAAGATGAAATTGCTTCAAACTCACACTAAAATAGACATTCAAGAGGGGTCCAAGTGTACTAATATGGATAATAAAGATCAAAGGAGGTGGACAAGCCCCTGAAATCTCAGATCCTTCATCAAACCAACATGAGCACAAAAGGGCACACACAAGTTGTATAATATGCAACATCACAAGATACATAAATGTACAGTTCCAAAAAAATAAATAATAAAGAAAAGATTAAGATGGGTGGATCCAGTTTCAAAAAAATGTGCTCACACTAGGGCCACAAAACTTTTGGTCATTTGTGGGGTGAGTAATTGAAAGAGGTGAGACACACAACTAGTATGTTCCCACATATGCGAGTGTTAATGGAGTCATGCCTTCTTTCGACTCCCATAAAACCACACACAAGTTATACCTTCTGGTAACTTTGATAAGGTGCCACACACTAATGATCTTTGATCTTCATGGGGCAAGAAAAAATTCATATGCTTGGAACTCATGAACAAACAAGATGGAACCACAATCATACAAGGTGTATTATGCAAGTTGGCCATATAACAATTATTGTAAATGAAAAATAATGTAAGTTATATTCATAGGGATTTTGCTTGGTTCATGCAAGGTCTCTTCTTAAGGAGCATTGTTCCTAATGTCTCCAAGAGAGGAAAATTCAAAGAAATATAACACTCTTGAAGTAAATCAAACCCAGTGACACCACCAAGAAAAGGACGCATCACTAGAAGAAATAAAATCGTAAAATGAAACATGAGTGTCGATGTATTCCTCCACTTTAAAGCGGTTGCTATTACCATTGCTGTGAGCAACTTCTTTAAAGTAGAGGAAGACATGAGAGGTTATTCGGAAATCCCTATGCCAAGTCATATGTTTTGAAATTGAACTACATCATGAATAAGTATGTCATATGTGATTCATCTTAAGGCATGTCATCCACATCCCAAGCTTGCTTTTATATGTACATGAAAGGTGATCAACTAGCCAAAAGAGACTATGACAAGTTACATATGAGGACAAGGCTATCTAACCACTTTCCCCCACCTAGTGCAAGACAAGGGTGAGCCAATGAGAAATATGCTAGAGTGAAAATCAGTATCAATTGGAGGAATTAGGTTTTCCGATGTAAGGAAGAGTACCACACTCCTTAAGATGTTGAAATTTGTTACTCAAAGCCTTACATTCATTAGTAGAATGACCATGAACTTTGTGATATGTGAAAAATGAATCTTTGTACATAATAAAATTTCTTTCATGTTCTTGAAGGAAAGGATATCAAACGATCTTGGAGGAGTGTCAACCAGATACCCTCTTGATCAAAAGTATAAAATGTTCTTTTATTTTGCAACAAAGATATCTCTTTCTTAGTAAAAGGTGTCATACCTACACAAGACTCTTTAGACTACAAGATTTTGTACTCTCCTTTACAGGAGGGTATGAAATCTAACAAATTTGAATCATTAGTATTCTGCAAGATGAAATTGACATTAAGTGAATATTTCTTTGTTTGTTTCATTTCTTGCAAAGGACAACAATCAACACCACTAGTGTCTAGCACTTCAGGATGCACTACTGTTCAATTCAGCTTAGAAGAATCTTTTGTAAGAGTGTTGATATTAAGTGAAGGCTTGTTTGTGTCTTTCAAAGGACAATAACCAAGACCACTAGTCTTTTCTTGTGTGTGAGGCTCTATAGGGACATAGATAACTTGTTCTCTAGTACCACATCCTTTTCCACTATAACCAAGTTGTTTCATCATTTCATAACCTTTCCCATAAATATTTTTCATCTCTTTTGGATTTGGTGGCTACTCATAATTAAGTTCATCAAGGTTTGTTGTCTAATTTATTGTGTTTTGTTCTAAAGTGGTTGAGGTGGATTTTTTCCAAGGGTCTTTTGAATTTTATGTTGAAATTACCACTTTTCTTTTCCTTTTTCAGAGTCTTTGTTTATAATCTTGTATTCTCCCATGAATGTTGGTGTGAAATCTAAGGAACCCCAATCATCTTCTAATAGCTTTGTGAATTCTTCAATGTCTTTTTCTTTTTCTTTTTATTGCATGGGTTCTAGTTGTGTAGTTGGTGTTAATGTTTTCAAGGGTTTCTCTTTATTTTTCTCAAGTTGTAAGAGACTATAAGGTTCAAGATTAGCATTAAGTGTGCACAGTTTTTTTTTCTAGACATACTTCATTTTACAATGAAGAGTAGAAGGCACCCGATTCATTGCATGAATCCACAGTCTTCCTAAAAGGAGATTGTATGAAAGATCATCAGGCATAACATGGATCATTGTTTCTAATGTGGTCTTCCCAGATATAATAGGAGAAGTTATCACACCAAGCAATTGTTTTCCTACATTGTCAAATCCCTTAATAGATAAAGAATTAGGTCGAACTTTTTATTTATCCACATCAAGCCTATTCAAAAGGCTTATAATACACACACTAAGGGTGGATCCATTATCAAAAATGGTTCACTTTATCCCTAATTTTTTATATTTGACTAACACCATGAAAGCTTTATTCTTTTTTTGCACTTCCAAAGGTGGGGTTCACTTTGGTGGAAAATAATGGCAACATTTATTCCTTGGATCATTGTTGCTATGTATTTTAGTTGTGCAATGGAAGGGATAGGAAATTATTATAAATCACTCTAGATCATGTTATAGTAGTGAGGGGATGCTTGAATAAGGTCCCACAATGATATCTTATCAGGAGTATTCTTTAGGTGTTCAACAAGATCATACTCCTTTCCACTTTGTGTAAGAAAATGAGGGGGACCAAGCAAGATATGATTAGGAAAAGGTAAGGTTTCTGAAGATGTTTTTTTTGGTTGTGTATTTTTTCATGTTATATGTATGAATAATGGTATTAGGACTCAATTTCTACAAAAAATTATTCTTAGGTGAGTAAAGGATAAGTTCAGGATTGTTTTGGATTTGTTGTTTGTGTGATGGTGGGTAAAGAATTAGAGGATTCTTAAGATGTCCCATAGGGTATGCAGGAGGTCTATTGATTGAAGGGGATCTAATGGAAACTTGCACACTCACAACCTCAATGGTCTTGGTTTGATGTATCTCTAATAAAGGGAAATCTAGAATCACCTTTTTATCATTATCTAAGGGAGCCAAAATGTTGTCATTTTCTTGAACCATGATATCCTCCCTAGGAGGAGAGTTTTTAGGAGAAGTACAAGCTACATTTTCATGACATTCAAAGGTTGGTTCTTCTAAAATTACTTCATCAAGAGTAAGGTAAATATCAATGGTTGTATTGTATTGTTTATCAATGATGGCATTCTCTTGTTCCATAATGTCTTCCCTAGAGAGAGAGAGACAAATAGGATTCTCATGACTCTCATTTCTTTCTTCTTCACAACTATGAGATATATAATGAGGAGTATAAATTTGATTATCATCAATTTCTATGAATTTATTATTTTTTGCTAAGGTCTTATTCTCTTGTGCCCTAATATCCACCCTAGTAGGAGAGCTTTTAGGGGAGTAATAAAAAACATGTTCATTACATTACATGGTTAGGTTTTGTAGAGTAGCTTCATCACAACTAGGGGAGACATCAAGAGAAGGAGAATCATTCTTTCCAATGATTTGATCTTTTCATTCAAATAAATCTTGCCAAATGGTAGGAGCATTAGGAAAGGGAGAAACAAGATTTTCATGACTTTCAAGGATATATTCTAACACAAAACTATCATCTTCATTACTATGAAGGATATTAGGAGAAGAGACAATGTAATTATCATGGTTATCTACAATTATATCCATATGCTCTATAATTTCTTCCTAAGTGGGAGAGGTAGTATTTTCAAAGATCCCCACCATTAGATCTCATAACACCAACATGTCCTCCTCACAAATGTCATTTTCATGGTCGTTCATGATTGTATCATTCTCACAATTAGGGGAAGTTTTGGGAGAGGAATGTAAACTAAGTAAAGTGGTTGCAATGATTTCATCTTCTATTGTTATACTATCTTCCCAATGGGAATCAAGAGAAGAGAAAATAAGACCTTCATGATTCTCAAGGATTGCATCTTCTTTCACCTAGATACCTTCGTCATTAAAAGGAGAGGTATCAAGAGAAGAAAAATTGTGATTGTCATGAATGTCCATGCCTGTATCTTCTTCCATCACATCATTCCAAAAAATAGGACAGATAAGATGGGGTGTATGTTTAATGATGTAAACATGGGTTTTGGTACCCTAATGTTCTCTTTCACTTCTAGGGTCTTTCACCTAAAAGGAAAGGGATAGGGTAAAAACCGGCTATGTTTACACTCAAGATTTATAAAATATGGATGGAATATGCCCACATGAGATGATATAAATGAACATAACTGATAAAATAGATTATTTTTTAAGAAAAACTATTGAAATGCAAGTTGTTTGAAAGCACATTGTGATATGCAAAAAGACCTAGAAATGAAAGTAAATTGTAATAGAAATGAATGAAATTGAATGTGTGCACCTGAGAACTTGCTGGAGACTGGAGATGACTTCTGAAATCCTAAAAATTTATCCTATTAGGACTCATTTTCTATTATGAATGAATTAGTCCCAGATCTAGGAAACGTTCTGGAGCCTGTTTCAGACAAATGGGTATCCAAAACTATAGAAAAAACTTTTCAGACCTAGCAATGGGACTCGTTCACCACTAATGGGTAATGAGTCCCCTGTTGAATTTCTAAAAATCCAAAAGCGGAAACAAAAGCCCTCATTCTGCACTTCAATTCTTGACAAGTGTTCACCTCTAAAAGTTTGATTTTTGGCATTGTAGGTGACTTTTAGTGGATATTTTTACTTAATCAACAAGGAGATGTCTTCAACAAATTTTTAACTTATCCTTCAATGATTTCTAGGCCTTTGAGATATCTAAATCTACAAACACAAAAGAAAAGAAGGAGAAATGTTAGATGTTAGGGCATGGGGGTTTGCCTTGGCCAAACCCCTTTTAGGTAATTAAACCAAATGAAGAAATAATATGAAGCATGAACATGAAATAATGGAATTAGTACCTTTCCATGATGATTGATCTTTAATTTATGCAACAATAGGTGAAGATTTTTCCCTTGAATGCTTTAGAAATCTATTTTGATGACTTAGAATGTTAAAACCCTAGCTTGCTTGACTTGAGATAGAAGATGTGAACCCGGATTCCAAAGTTGCATGAACAAAGAAAACAATAAAATTATTAGATCAAAATGCAAGGTTAGAATAAGAATTCCCCATAAAATCCATTTGTATTGATAAAGAACAAGGGAAAAGATGAAATAATTGAGCAAATACAAACAAAGATAACTATTCCTATTCTAAAACAAAGAAAACACTTGATCTGATGGGGGAATCAGTGCTACTTTGATGTGAAAATTATCCCTTTCCCAACCCCATTTTGATAAGCTATTGATGATGGATGAACAAGATGTCAAATGATGAAGATTGTACATCAAGATGAGAAACTTGTGGAGGATTAATACAATAGATGAGGCCTCTATTTATAACCAAGAAGGATAGAAGAATGCCAAACATGGAGGATGTGGGACTAAAGATACACCAATGGTAGGATGCCACTTGTCAACATGTGAGAGGTTGAGGAATGAGCACATTTTGGTCAATGTGCCAAAGAGGGGGAGATTTGAAATTTGAATTTGATAGTTAAATGTTGAGTTTGACCTTTGCAAGAGACATGTAAGACCTCGTAAATACTTTGTTGGATGTACATGTCAACTCGGGGGGAGATTCAAATTTGGAAGAATATTCTCTTTTCATGCCAAGTTGAAAGAAAATGATGAATTAATAAATCAATAAATTGATTTATTTGTGCAAGTGGGAAAAGCTAGAGGATGTGATGGGTGATTAGGATTAGATTAATCATGGTTTAGCTATCTTAAGTGGATGTTAGGTGATTTGAATTTTTTCTTTTGATTTAAAGATTAAACTAAATAAAAAAGGAGATGAATGATGTTTTGAGACTTAATTAAACAAATATTTGATTTATTTAATCAAAGAGGGTGATGATAGGCTTAAATTCAATAAAGTTGATTTATTCAATTTAAATGGATGACCTTAGGAGATTGAATTTAATGAACTTGACTTACCTGATTGATTTATTTGATGATTGAATGAATATGAATTAATTAAGTGCATGATGCTAATTTTGCATGTCTACATTGTGCGCCTCTTTGAAGCTATGTACTTGCTTCATTGTTTCAAAGAATAAACTTGCCATGATCAAAATTCAAAAAATTTATGATTTTTTCAGATGCCTCAGCAGAAAGAAATACGCGAGTACATTTCCCCCTTGAGAGATTGAGTGAAAAGATTCGATTTGAGGGTCAATCTCATGATAAATAGGTTCAAAATCGATGGTTATGATGATGATGCAAATGAGATGGTTTTAAGATGCTTAGAATAACTGATCTACATTATCTAGAAATGAAGGTATACAAATATGGAGGAGGATCAACAATGAACATTATGGAAGGACTCCAAGTTGCATCTTGTAGTTGGTCGGGTGTTTCATCTCTATTAGCAGCTATCTTAGCACCTTTGTCGTTGTCTTCTTCTCTTTTTTGTTCATGCATCTCATCATGGTGTTTAGTTGTTTCCTCTTACTCACTATCACTATAGATGGAGAAGGAGTTCCTTTTTCAATCTAGAAAATCTAATGCTTCATTATCTGGAGGTTCAGGAAGTATGTCTTCATTAATGACAACATCTAGGATGTACTCTTCTATTGTGCTAATATACCCTTGTGGCATGGTTCCAAGTGGGAGGAAAAAATGAAGAGACATTGTTCCATCAAGGGGATCAATGTATGCCGAATGATCCACCTTGAAAGTCTTCTACAAACCCTATCATCCATCACGTACAAGTGTTCTACATGGAGGAAGGACCTTGGATGACTGTTGCACAACATTCTCATCTACTCCACTTTGTCGTTTGGAAGCTTAGGACTACTTTGTTGTCATTCTTCCTTTGTTGTCCTAATACCTTCTCAAGGACTTCTTTCAACTAAGTTGTCATTCGGTTCCAACTCTTGATCTTCTACTTCAATTCGAACAACAAGTTGAGGAGGCTGGGTGCTTGGCTACTTTGCTTATCTTCTAACTTGTTGGAAAAATTCTTTGCATAAATCACACACAAAATAAGAGTGTGATGAATCATGGAGCCTACACCAATTTGGTAGCCATAGCACGTCCAAATCCACTTGGAATTTGAGCTCAGACCAATCCCTTACTAGTCTTGACACTAGCTGGCTATATCTTTCGATTATTGAATCCTCATTACTTGGGAAAGAAGTAGAATAGTGAATAGTCATGGCATGTAGTTGATCCCACTCCTCTAATATATGCATTTTTAGGTTCTTG
Source organism: Sequoia sempervirens (assembly GCA_007258455.2). Taxonomy (NCBI): domain Eukaryota; kingdom Viridiplantae; phylum Streptophyta; class Pinopsida; order Cupressales; family Cupressaceae; genus Sequoia; species Sequoia sempervirens. The sequence goes on from VDFB02268593.1 coordinate 11,264, forward strand.
ATCACTATCATTTATGAAGAAGAGGTCTTCCAGTCTGATTTCACTTATGCCTTCATCATCATTTTCTATTTTTGAAAGGTTGTCATCCCTTTCCACTTGTTGATTTTCCTCTTTCTAATTTTTACCATCCTCATGAGCTATTGAAAACTTTGTTGACCCATCCTCAACTACCAATGGCTCCTCTTCTAGATTGGAGGACTGCTCCTTGTTGATAGAGGAAAGGCCTTCCAACTCCCTTTTGATTGAATTTTCATCACAACTTTCTATTGTCCTTCTAAAATCAACTTCTTCGTCTTCATGTTCAACTTTAGTGTTTGTTGTCCCAACATCTATTCCTGTGAAGCTTCTTGGTCCAACTTGAAGGTGTTGTCCTTTAGATGTTGACAAATTTTCTTCCTCATGGGATGACTCGTCCTCCTTGAGAGTTGGCTACTCCAACTTGTCTGCAAAATCCCTAACTTGGGTGATGATGTTTGCACATGATGAACAAGTAAATTTTGAAAGTGGTGCATTGTGAAATCTGCACCAGCTTGACATTAGTACTTCCTCCAATCTTGGTTCATCTTTGCTGCCCAAAAATTCTTGGATCAACCCCTTGAATGCCTTGGCCACTATGGTTTTCAATTCTTCCTCAAGCTCTGCAAGGACCAAAGGCTGATAGATTTCCCAAAAGGGAATTTCTCCTTGCAAGACTCTCTCAATCCTACTTAGAAAAGTCAGACACCCCAATTAATTATTCCTAAAAGTGCAATGGATTCGACATCCATCCGCCAACACAAATTGCTACAACAGTTTCCTAAGTCTCTTGTTTAAATTTGCATGAAGCTAAGTGATGTCAATTTGCAAATTCTTCTCCATTTCAAATCAACTTCTTTTGACTTCAAAATTTTTTGATTTTAAGTTTTAGCATTAGAAGAGATCTCCTTATCTCAGATTTCTTCTTGAAGGTTCTCTTTTCAACTTCCAACTTTTAGCTGTGTAGCCTCCACATGCCATGCCATCCTTCTAGTGTCAGTTTTGTTGATGTTTTTTTTATGCACTTCTCAACATAGGAAATGTACAAGTGCATCACCTCTCTTGAAAGACAATCTTCCACAACCAGATTGCACAACACTATCTCAAGGTTTCTAATGTCAGGGCTTGACAGTGTTTGGAATATCTAAGTTGATTCATGTTATTTGCTGGAATCACAAGGAAATCTTATGGATGAGTCACAAAGTAGGGAAGTTGGATCTACAAATGGAGTTCTTAGGATATGAGAGTTACTGTGTGTTTGCTATAGGTTCAAACAATAGTCTTGAACTCCATTTTATCATTGGATTTGGCTTTACAATGTGCAATGAACCTTAGCATAGGTCACTTATTAAAAAAAAGGAAAAAGGGGCAGAGAAGAGAGAAGTTTCTTGAATCTGCAACTACAAATGAATAGCTATCATAGAGGTTGCTATAGTAGAGGGCATGTGCAAGATTATCATGGAAAAAACATGCCCTTAAGTGGCAAAAAATTCAGAAAAATCAGAGTTAGGTAACTTGACATAAAAATTTGAATAAGTTATCTATATTATTTCAAAAATATGTAAGAATAGAATTTGTAGAAAATTGAATTTAGTTTATAGACTACTAGGTTTATTTTAAAAAAATAAAAATCTATTTAGTGAAAATTTAAAAATTTCAATGTAGTAGTACTTAAATTTCAGGGAAAAAACAAGAAGTAGATGTTTTTCTAGCCACCCTAGCCACAATAAAATGATAATATTTTTTTATAAGATTTTAGATATAAGTAGAGGACTCATGTCCCAATGTGATGCATATTCTTTTATAATTTTTTTCAAGTAAATAATTAATTATGAATTTTTTATTACAAATTTTAAAAATATAAAAACTTGTATGTCTCACTACCTTAACTTGGTCAAAGCTTCATGAAATTGTTTTCTTCTTTTTAATCCCATAGTATGTGAAGCATAGAATGTGACATGTTTTGGATTCAAAAAATGTGATACCATTTGAAAACTATAGATGTTTTTCAATCAACCTATCAATCAAGACTTTAGTTGTAATTCAAATAGAAAATGAATAATAATTATTTATTAAATTCAAAGTAAATCATAATTTATATTGGTGGAAAGCTGAGAATCTCCTTTAAAAACCCTTTTCATTTCATCAATTTTGGATTAAAAAAAAGTCGTCAGCCCCATGGGCCATCATATTACTTACATATCACCACTTTTTGGCCCATCATGATCCTGCACATACCCTAGACAAACTCCCTAAACTGGGTTTTTCTTGGCGAAGAGGATCTGATAGTTACGCAAAACCAGTGCAATCTTCTAAGGATTGTAGATTTTCAGATTACACACACACATCATGCACATGCAATTGAACTAAATTGCAACAATAAAGGAAGGAAGCTCAAACTAGCATTGCAAAGTGATCCATCATCAATGGACCACAAATGCATGAGATAGAAATTCATCAAATATTGAAACAACAATCACCATCACCACTTCCATTCGAGAAACTAACAACTAAACTAAAAGGGAATTAAAACCATGCACACATAATGAGAAAGCTCAAAAGGAATACCCATAAATCATGCAATGGTGCTTTCTATTTATATAGAATGTATTTACATAAACTCTCCAACCATTTACAAATGAGGGTAAGACCCCTATTTATAGTTTTCTGAAGCCCAAATGAATGGCTAGGATTGATTCACAATGAGGGGCTCAGATTTGATTGCAGTAGGGCCTCACCTACCTCGTAATATATTACATTTTAAAATAAATTCCTTTTATTGTCCTTATTTTTTCTTCTAGTGGTAGCACTGTAGCATTTTGCCACCTTGTGGATTTCCCTTTTTTCCTGTAGTTGAGATGGCCAAAGGCAGTCCTCTTCCCCTAGTGTATTTGCAACATTTTACCATCAATCAAGTGCACTTGTTTCATCGATTTGTAGCATTGAATCCATATTATCATAGAATAGATAGGTTGTCCTTTAGTTTGATAGGACAACCTCTGGTGGATCATGATCACCAAGTGAAGAAATAGAGCAACTCCTTTCCATTTCTGATTTGGTGGACAATTGTTCACATTCCCGACATTTTGTCCCACATTGACCAATTTTCCTTGATGAGTTGGTTGTTATTTTTCTTTCCTTTAAATGCATCACTTAAGACTTGGGATCCTCTTCCCAATCTAGATTTAGAGGTGATAATTAATTATGATTTTCTTTGTAGGCCTGGTAGGCAACATGCATTTCCTCCATTTTAATTGTGCTCCTTATGATTTATCTTTTATCTATTATGCTCAAAATTCTTCCTTAAACCCTTCTCTCGATCCCATGGAGCCATGGGCATCCCCGCAAGACCTCTCCTTTGTAGCAATCTTCACTTCCCGGCTACAACCCTACACAAGATGATAAATGCAATTAAGCTCACAAAGCATAAATTCAGGAAAACAAACAAAACTCCTCCCTAAGTTCCCTATGGTAGCCAAAAAAGTAATCCTTGACTATAGAATTTACCACCTACCCACCCTCGCCAAGGATGACAATTCCATTGTGTTACCACAGTTATATTTTTCTTTATCATTATTATGATTATGTTATTTTCATCAATACCTATGCAAGCTCACCCCAACCTTATCTCCTCTCTCACTCTTAGTGGGTTGATTTTGCAACTACCTGCTTCCTTTAGTAGTACGATCTTATTGGTTTACACACAAATCATTATTACAGTGCACTTGCTAGCTATCCTACAGGGTTTAGAGGATATGCAAGTTGGACGTATAATAACACTGCCACAAATGGCCAAGGGCATAGTGGATATGAGGACAGGCCGAACTATCAGTGTGGATGGCTGCACTAACAATGTCGCGTGAAATGGTGAACATCGAAGAGCACCTCAGGAGAAGATTCCCACACAACAAATATCTTGATACCTTTTCTGACCCCGTTAGTTCTCAACACCTACAACGTTTTCTCACACAAGTTTCTTTACTCAGTGGTTTTATCATAAATCCCTTCTATATCAAAGTGCATACTACATTAAATGAATTAAAATGTTTCATTCATGTCCTTGACATCATTTCGGATCCCCATACAATTCAAAGCCTTCCATTCACAAACATGAGAGATGGCAACACTATTCGCGGGAGGGGCAACACGGGGTGTCGGCCAAGATTGCAGCTAATAAAAAATGGCCATGAGTTAAGTGGAACCCAAATGAAAGAAAGTCGCGGGTAATAGAGTGTAGAGGGATGTGATGCGATGGCTGTTACTAAATGGTAGCAAGCCAGGGGAAGGCCACACCATATTTCTCGCAGAGTATACTTCGCCACCCAATTGCGAGCACTTGATTCTTTGCCTACGATATCGATGAATTCAATGCAATTGGATTAACACCTAAAAGCTCCATATCTTGGTTGCCCAATAATATTCTATCCATTACTTTCATTGACCACCCCACAATAGACATGGGGTGCATTGCATTACACTCACCCAACGATTGGTAAAGTTTTAATCACCTTTCCCAACAACCCAAATCCATCATCCCATAATCTTGATAATACCAAAATTTTGTCCTCCAAAGTACACTTCAATTTTTTCCACCCTTCAGCACATATAAATTTTTAGTCTATTCTAGTTTATGGCTTGTGTGTCATATCTAAGTCTATGGATTTTACAAATCTTGGTGATTCCAATGAGCGGGCACGAAGGGTGGTGACGATGCACAAAGGTTGTTGTAGCTAGGAGGGACAAGAAACCATAGACTACATGGAACCCACACAGTTAGAGTCCATGGGAAAGGAAGTACAGGAAGCCATCACAAAAATGCCACCACCCACGATGAAGAGGGAATGTCATTACGGGCATCGGATCCCAAGTGGGATATTGTCGTCAGGCCGAAGAGGGTGGGGCTCTATCTTTCAAAGGCTATAGAAAAGGAAATGATCATCAATGCCCCTCATGAAGGAAAAACCTGCATCTAGGTATTCTGCATAGCAATCATCATCATAGGCTTTGATGAGGAGGCCATAATCCATAGTAGTATCAATAAGGAAACCTACACCATCACTTCCATGAGATATATCTTTATATTCTATAGTCATCCATGCATTCCTTGAAGCCCTACATACTCCACCCAAGGACCGTATTTGAGTTAGGCTCTCCTTGAGTCTCACTCTTTTCCTATGGGCAGGCATGAGGTTGTGGGTTATGACTTCCTTAAGTCGTTTATATAGGTCTTGATGAGCCGCTCATCTTCTGACCTGTTCTCTAGCCCTAATATTGATTTTTTCTGAGAGCATATTGTCTAATTTTGATTCTTGAGTTATCATTTATTTATCTCGATTACCATTTTTGATTTATCTCCCCATGATAATTCTTTAACTTCTAGGCTTCGGTAGTATTTGGGCTTTGTAACCCATGGTTCCTCATAACACATGCATTCCTTCATTTATACATAATGACACCCCTACCCACCAACCAATCCCACTGCGCAGGAGGCATCCGTGTGAGTGCTTCTTTTAACCATTTATTTGGAAGGAAAAGACATGGGTTGAAAATGGGCAAGCCAACCACGAGGGATGCATGAGAAAATAGCCACAAAGAAGCATCGAGAGGCATTTGTAATGGACACAGCAGGGAAAGAAGTGGTCCCCTCAAGAAATGGGCTCCCAAGTGGAAGAACAACATGGAGGTCCGTGGGAAGGCAGACGTTTGAGCAAGGCTGTTGAAGCGAATAGTGTAAGATAAGTAGAAGTCCACATAACAGACCTCATTTTAAAGATCATCATTGAAGGAGTCATGGGTGGGAGAACTCAAGGTGCTATGATGATAAAGTTGCAAACACTAACATCAAATGATGAGCAAATCTCTGCAAAAATTCATAGTTCTCCATGAAAGAATCAACAAATAAGGTGGTACCCCATTTTGAGTGGCCTAATATGCTTTTCAAGTGCTCTTCCCTTGTAATGATACTGGTGCTTATCAGGGCTTTTCTTAGCATGACATATTTGAATGACCAAGGGTGGGTAGGAGGATGCCCTATCCTGATTCTAAAATAACAAATGACATCATTCAGGATGGTAAAGCCCATGACCTCCACAAGCCATCATAATTATACTTCCAGGTTATAGTACCCTAACATTTTTTGTAGGACTTTAGTTGGTATTTTAGTCTCCACTCACATCTTTCTTGTGTTCATCTACGTTGATTTAATCTTCAAGATAGATCTTGGATGCCAAGGGTGGAAGGCCTATTGCTCCCACCCATTGTAGATTATCATTTTCTTGTAATGCGTGGATGGAAATTTATGAAAGAAATGACCACAATGAATGTGGGGAAACGTTGGTAGAAGGCCAGTCAAGAAATGGCATCAAGGAATGGTAGTGAAAATGGCAATGGGTTGGGGCGCCAGTCCGAGCCCAGTTGGTTATGGTGTTCCTTGTCGCAGGGTGCCAACCATGGGTTCGACTCTCCAGCGCTCTCGTGTTACCGGTTGGTGTGTCCCACCAGCACTGTCGATCATGGTAAAAGGTTTACCGATGGTAGGGGGTTATAGGGGGGCCGTGCTGCACTCGATTCCCCTCGTTAAAAAAAAAAAAAGGCAATGGGTTAACATCCTTTGTGTGAGTAGGGCCTGCATATAAGATTGTTGTTTGAAGAGCCGCATGGGCTTCAGATCTCATGTTAAAGATCACCTCTAGGTAAATAAAAGTGGGATGAATTTTGGAGATTACCATCACAAAACAGTATAGGGAAAAGAGAGACTCGTATTAAGGGCCCCAGATAGTCATCAAAAGTAGTTTAAATAGCACCATGTGTAGAGTGGAAAGTCTCAATAGCAACCCTTCCCAATATCCATTGTTGACTTAAAATTCTATTTTGCCTCAGATGGGGTGACTTGAGGACCCTAATAAGAGTATTACTTGGGAGCTACCCAGTTAGTACATGGGGAAACGATGTAGCCCCTGAATTTACTCTTTGATACTTTGCAAAAGCACCCGATTATGTTGTTGAGCTCACGTTCTCATATATCAATTGAGGATTGCTAATTTTGGGAGTTGTGGGTGCCTCATCTTTAATCCAACCATCTTGCGGGATTGAGACAAACAGGTATATGTAGGATCATCATGGAAAAAATAGGCCCTTAAGTGGCAAAAAATTCAAAAAAATAAGACTTAGGCAACTTGACATAAGAATTTGAATAAGTTATCTATATTATTTCAAAAATATATAAGAATAGAATCTATAGAAAATTGAATGTAGTTTCTAAACTACTAGGTTTTGTATTTTTTATAAAAACTATTTGGTGAAAATTTAGAATTTCAATGCAGTAGTACTTAAATTTTAGGGAAAAATAAGAGTAGGTCAATGCGTCGACCACCTAACCACAATAAAATTACATTAATATTTTTTAATAATGTTTGGAACGCCGTAGAGGACTCGTAATACTGGTGGTGCATATTTTTTTTGTAATTTTTTTCCAAGTAAATAATTAATTTATGATTTTTTTATTACAACTTTTAAAATTATAAAACTTCGTGTATAATACGACCACCTTGGTCAAACTCCAGTAAGGAAATTCAGTAAATCCTATAGTATGTGAAACATATAATGTGATGCATGTTTTGGATTTAAAAAATGTGATACCATTTGAAAGCTATAGATGGTTTTCAATCATCCTATCAATCAAGAATTTAGTCGTAATTCAAATAAAAAAATGAATAATAATTATTTATTAAATTCAAAGTATATCATAATTTATATTGGTGGAAAGCTAAGAATCTCCTTTAAAAACCCTTTTATTTCATCAATTTTGGGTTAAGAAAAGGTCATCAGCCACATACCCTACAAATACCCATCATATCACCACTTTTTGGCCCATCATGATCTTGCACATACCCCAACACGTAGCCTTCATATTGTTCTTCATGAATTTTCTTGTCTATTATTTTCTTTAAAATGATCTATGAATGTTACTTTCATTTCCCTTAATCATCTATGATAAGCATCATGCTTTGAGCACAAAAGGAATTTGGGTAAGATTGAGTTGAGGGGAACAATTGGCATAAAGTCATTGCAATGACATTATAACCATCAGGCACTGCATGAATGATTGTTGTCGGGCTGAGGGGAGCAAGATGTGAATGAAGTGCTCCTAGTGCAACCATTGGTGATGGATGGAAATCCACATGACACTCCTTGGTCAGGCCAGAGTACTCGAAACCCACAATACAAAGGTTTGTGGGTGAAAAGCATGTTGAACGGTAGGTGTGAGGTCAGACTCTGTAATGATCATAGTCGTCAAGTAAGTTCATGCATGAGGTTGTTTAATGAATGCCGCATTAGGAATGACATGGCCCAATCAAGGCCTGTGGTAAGGAAAATGATGTTGGTGGGTCGTGGGTGTGTAGGGTGAGAAGCCAACAAAAGCTTTGTCAATTTTGAGTAGTGATAAGCTGATAGCTTCCCACCCACGGTGACCTATAAGGGCATACCCGCCAATAGTTGTGAACATATGAGCCTACCTGCAATTCATGATTTCATTTGAGGAATGGTACTTGCAGGTCTCATGAAATGGGGTGATGTATGAAGTTGGCTACCTAGACGGTTATGGTCAAGTTATGGCAATCCATGCAAGAAGACCCCATAAGTTTTGGATTGGATGACTTTGAAGCAATAGGTTAGCCTACAATAGTGAGGAAAAGGGTGGCGGGGCCAAGCACAAAGCTTGGCATGTGGGCAGCCATCAAAGGTTGGTCACGCAAAATGGAGATGGAGTCCCACCTAGGGAGGCCCACAGTTGCGGGTCTATGAAACATGATAGACGCAACAATGAATAGGGGTGTAGGGTCTATGTTACAGGAAGACATTAGGGCTCAGTTGTAGGAAAATGACAAAGCGAAATACAAACAGGAAAGGGAAACCTGTGCATATGGGTCTGCAAGGGTCAACGAACATCAAACAAAAGGTGAAGGGAAGACTCAAAGACCTAGCCTATAGGGGGAAAATTCCTTACCAAAACCTAGCTGGGTGATTTTGGCCAATATGAAATTGATCATTCTTAGGCTTAAGGCCAACTTGGGTGTGGAAATGGAGGCACGAAAAAGGAGATGAGGTCAAAACAACCTAACCAAAGTGAAAAGAGGGGGTCCCTACCAACAACAGGGCATGTGTACAAAATAGGCACAATAGGAAGACTCGGTAATTTGGGTATAGTGATTACCATTTTTCAAGGCATGTGAGTAGATTTTTTATTTTTCCTTTGAAGGAAACAAAGAGAGGCTTGATTTTTTTGTATTGAGGGTACTAGTTTTGATTTGGAGAGGGGTTTTTCCCCATAGGGTTTTTCTCCTTTTCTCTAGTTGTGAGAAATTTCTTTTTTGCATTGTAAAGGGGTACCTAACATGGTTGTGTAGTTGAGACCCATATTGCATATTTATTTTTTGCATAATATTCTCCCTGAGTTGCACTTAAGGGGGGAGTGTTGGAGTAATTGGTAAAAACCAATTACTCCAACACTCCCAAGGACAGGGAGATTGTCTCTATATGAATCCCGACTATTATTTCATTGCTCATCTCAGCGGAGAAAAGGAGAAAAACTATGAAAAACCCTCTCTAAAAGACAAAAATGATGCATGGATGGAGGACTTAATCATAGAATTTTATCAATTATTCATCTAATAATTTCTATTATTTCATTTATTAACTTTGATACTTCTCTCTTCTCTCCATAGTAAAAGCTACACAAATTAAACCACCATACAGCTAGTTTTTATTATTATAGAGGTTCACTCATCTTGTAGCAAACAAATCTTAGTTGATCTAATATTGTGATGTTAAATATATATTTATATATTTATATATGTTAATATTTGTGTATGCATATATATGTATGTATATGTAGGTATATGTACTTACATATATGTATGTAGGCATATATACTTACATATGTGTATGTCTGTATGTATTTGTATATATATGCACACACACACACACACACACACATATATATATTCAGATACCTAGACTTGTATCTTTTTATTTTATCTATTTACTTAATATTATTTTAGTGGAAATCATAGATTAAGTCATCAATAGATCCAAAGAAATAAAATGACTTTATACACAAATCTATACAAATTTTTAGATTTTATCCTTGGTTAACATTTTCTTTATCAACTCATATGACTCGTAATCTTATGTTGTTCATAGGTACCCATATAATTCAACAAAGGACTAGTAGAATTTGTTTTGTAGTGTAAATCTATGTGAATGTGTGCATGGAAATAGCTGTTATATATTTAGGGTAAACTCTATTAAAGTGTAATTTATCTTGTTTCTCCATAAAACAAACAAAATTTTAAAGATATATATATATATATATATATATATATATATATATGCAACCTTCAAAATTCAATAGTAAAATTGAAATAGTGATACATATGGTCTTCTATAAAAAATTAATTGCTAGTTTACAATACTTAGTTTAGCATTTACACATAATGCATCTTTCTCATTACAATAATAAGTTACAATAATGTGAAAATTCTCTTACAATATTTCTCTACACCACAAAACTTCCAACTACCTATGAATATATTGTTGAATGAACAAGACAACAAAGAGTGGAGGTGAATCAGTTGTACCTTAACCCTTCGAAAACCCTCATTAACATTTAGATCCACATTCATGTATTAAACCCTTAATCTATTATGATGATTTAACATGACAAGAAAATAACAAAAACTGATAAAACTTTAAAACCATGCATAAGAGAACACCAAATTTATGTGGAAAACTTGAGGAGGGGAAAATCATGGTGAGGATTAGCTCAGAATATAAGTAATTACAAAACCAATTACGAAGGCTCACTACTGGAAGGGGCACACTACCCTTAAGGGCTCACTACTAAGGCTCACTACTATAATAGAAAAATAAGATAGAGAAGAAATGTTACAAAAGAAAATGATCTCAATGCAACAAAGAATCCACCACAATAGCTCCAACACCTTTGCAGTCTATTTGAATAATTGTAGACACCTACTCACTATATCTAGTAATCCAACACTTGAAATATCACACACTTCACAATTTTGTACCTTGCAACTTTGCAATTTGAATCATTCACATCACACACTTCACACATCTTGTCCCTCAACAACTCAACTCATGTTTATATTTACTACAACCATGAAACCTTTCTCCAAGGTCGGCTATGCACCTTAAATGTGGAAATTCAATTTAGGTTGATGCCAAAATATTTATGTGGTGAATAGAAGTGAAAGTAGACCATATCAACAATTAATTGGGACCCAAATGAACAACACTGCTCAACCACACACTTCCTTTATTAATATTTATCCTTCGCATGTAGTGTAAACATTAGGTTGACTATTAGCCATCCAAACACCATTAAACTTTGAAGTACATGCTTGCACAAACCCAAGGATGACTTGTGAACCACACACCATGTTTGAATATGATCTATCATATTCTTCAAACACCCTGAAATCCAAAAAAATCCTTTGGAACAACTTCCACCTAAAGAATGTACAAACCCAATAGACTTAGACATCTCTACTATATAATTTTTCTTGAAAATCTATCTTCTGAAGCACCAAACCTCAAATCCTATTGACTAAGGTAAACTACCAACACCATCAATAGACCTTAAGAATCGTAAGACCTAAAACACAACTGCAAAGAAATGTAAAGCAGAGACATTTCTCCCAGACACCTCTGTAATGCAAAGTTCATACACTAATGAACACAACTTCCATTGTACACCAATCTAACACACCAACTATTTAACTCCCCACTGTACATCAAGCAAGTACAATTTAAGTATTTTAGAGAATAGTTATCCACTCCTTGTATCTATTTAACTCTCTAGTTTTGCTACTAATATTTTCAATTATTAGCTCAATCTTTCCTAGTGATGGACCATAAAGTATGATCTAAAACATTGATGATAAAAAGAATGTACTATATAGTCAAATTTATAAGTCATTGTACATGTTAAAAAATAGATCACATATCAATTTCCAAAACTAACTAGAAGTGAAAAGAAATAATTCATATATATATATATATATATATATATAAGATTTTGGAAACAAGTCTTGAGAAACATGTTTTGTTTCAAATTTACTTTGTAGGTTTGTGACCAAGCTACATTTTTATGGGGATTGTTATTATTTTAATATTCATAAATTAGAGGATCAAATTCCATTAAAGTTAACATAATTATAATATATGAATATGTACAAGTTATAAATTAACTTAAAATTGATAAAATTAATACTATATTGTTAATGTTAAAATATTAATTAGCATGATTTTTACTATTCAAACAAAATATCATGCATGTGAGATTTTTCAAGTTCAATTATTAGTTACTAGGTGAATTCAAAAGTAATCTATATCTAAATTAATGGATAGTAAAAACCTCATGTCTATTAAGAATCAACAAATCAAGAGTTACACTTAATTATGTTCTATAGAAAAGTTAATTTAACCTTGTCATTTTTTTTTAAAGAAAGCAATAAATAATCTCAAACTATTTATTTGAAAAAAGGTATTTTATTTTATCTTTCACAAAGAAACTAATAATTATTTATAAGATCGTATTATTTATTATGGTATAAGACAAATTCACCACCAACAATTCACCATTGCAAAATTCAGCACCAACAGTTCACTACACTGCCATGACAAATTCACCACCAGTAATCCACCGCCACGAAATTAATCACAAACTTTTAATGTGATGAATTTTCTGCAGCGGTGAATTGTTGGTGGTGAATTTTCCTTGAGGTAAATTTGTCATGGCGGTGAATTTTCTAGCGGTTAATTTTCCTAGAACCATTTATTATGATATCATTTTGAATAGACTACATTTTTCATTTCCTTGATTCATATAAATATTTATAAATATTGCTATTGATAATTGTGTATGTTTCTTTTTCATTATTTTTTAAATATATATTTTTTCTACATTATAATAAAATTTCATAAATACGATTCAAATCATTTATCAAAATACGATAGATACCTTACTGTTATAGGTACAATTGATTAATGCAGAACATCTCGCACACGCAGAAATAAAGAACAATTATCAAGTCACATGGGAGTGTATGACACGACAAAGAAAATAGCAGTCTCACTTCTTTACACACTATAAAGAAGGGCAATTTGACCACATTTATTAATTAATTAAAAATAAAAAATGTCATCTTTATTTTTAATTAATTAATAAATGTGGTCAAATCGCCCTTTTGTACGCTGGGTAGACAATTCGGTAAAGAGGAGGCACAGGAATCCCCACTGTTCCTTCAAAATTGCTAGTGGGTAGTTATCCTGTCATGTGATATATGTGTTTTCATTCTACCAATGCAGAAGAACTAGTCTAGTCATACAGCAGTCTATGGTACGAAAAATAAAATAGTCTAAATTGGAATCTGCACTGTTCCTTCAAAATTGCTGGTATCCCGCTAAGCGATATATGTTTTGCTGATACGATGATAACAATCTAATGACGTAGAACAACTAATCTAATGGCGTAGAACCTACGACACGACAAAGAGAATATTAGTCATAATGTGAAGAAACAAATGGGGGACTAGCGGGCACGGTAATCACCAGTCCATTCAAAATTATTTGTTGCTAACTATCCTATCACGCAATAGATGGTTTCCTGCGGAATAACTGTGAAAATGTATACATCAAAATTTTAGTCTAAAGTTTTTTGATTGAAAAAGTGAAAATGTATACATCAAAAGGAAATATTAGTCTAAAGTTTCTAGAGCGAAGAAAAAGATGTATATGCCTACCTTGATGGAAACTGCCACTAATAGTTGAGAGGGCAGGAAGTTTCCGTTGAGGAAACTATAGGGCTTGCTGTGGAAGGAGTTGTGTATGATTGAGGTCCTCTAATATTTTCAAAATTAAATAGTCATTTGTTCCTTTTTTTCTTTATATATAAAAAATTATAAAGATTTTTGAATAATAATAGTTGTTAATAAAGTATATAGAGTTAAAATTCAAAGAGGTTTACTATATTTTCAACAAGTTCAAAGACTAAAATAAAAACATGAAGCTAAGGTTTAAACAATTGATATTGAAATATAAATTGTTAGTCTAAATTATTTTGAAGAAGTAATAAGAAATTCTAAGGAATGATCTAAAATAGAGATCCCCAATCTACAACATTCTACTTATGATTAGCATCAAACACCCATTTAGCCAAATGGTTGGCAAGAACATTCCACTATTTGGGAACATGAATAAGAGAGATGGAAACAAATTTTCTTGATAAACAAAGAATTTGTTCAACATACAAAGCCAACTTCGAAGAAGGCTATGAAACGTTCCCATTATTTAAAAGGAAAACCCAAACCATGGAATCCATTTCACATTTTACTTTTTTTCATCCTAGTTCATAAGCTTTCTCTGCCGCTACTAGGATAGCATGAGCCTCACTTGATTATAGTACCAATCCCCATAGCTAAAGGGAAAAAAAAATTAATCAAATTGACATTATCAAATAACTACATCAAATATCAAATAAAAAATAGTGTAGCAATATCAAGTAGTGTAATAGTAGTTTAAGCTTTATTGTTGTTGTTAGGAAAGGGATTTAATCAAACTAAATTCTAATAGTTGTAATGGTATAGATTTTTTTTTTTTAATGTACCTTTTTACTTCTAGAATTATGTATTAGTGGGCTATAGGTTATACATAATAAATAGATAAATTATACCTCTTATCATGTAAACATAGAAAAATAGGTTTGTTTTTTAATGAAAAGGTGGGGTGATCCATATATGGTGATAGATAGACCTATTTTCCTTTATTTCATTAGGAAGTGAGATCCACATAAAGAATTCATTAAGGACCCTTAGGTGAATCAAGTCAAAGTGAGAATCTTTAGATTTCCTTATGACTCAAGGACAGGGGTCAAGGTTAAACAACACTTTGGGGAGGAAAACTAAAAATAGAAAATCAACACCAAAATGCAATCTAACACTTAAAACAACAATATTAATATCAATACTGATAAAATTAGAAATCAAATTGCAAATTAAAGAAGGGGAGAAACATGTGTACTAGTCACCAAAAGTGCTTTTTTGAAGCAGGTCTTGGACTCATTCACCCATGGGCGAATGAATCCAAGTTTAGGGTTTTTTGTAGATTTTAGAAGCCTCTAATACAAATCTGATTCTTGCAATTTGCCTAGGTTTCACAATTGAAATGTCAGAAATGGCTTCAAGATCTTAGTTTATGTGAGAAGACAACAATTTAGACAAGTTTTTCAACTTTGATAAATTTGTAAAGCTTTCTCTTCAAAATGTCTTCAAGTCTTCTTTAGTCTAAATCTGCAATCAGACACATAAGACAGATAAATGTTTTGTTTGGGGGAATAGCGTTTTCCTTGGTCAAACCCTGTTTTTATAATCAAACTTTGAATTAAAATAATGCATGAAAGAGGGAATGAAGAATGATCAAAGTTATGCTACCACTAAACAAACCCTTGATTGAAACCTTGATAATGGAGATATTAGGAATTTTGCAACTTCCATGAGATGGTTGAATTGGATGTGGATATTGACACTTGAATCTTGCTTGAAATAATACTTTTAATGCTTGACTTGATCATGAAACCTACATCACAATTGTAGTTCCAAGAACATGCATGATGGAAGAAGACTTTGAAATTATGAATAGATCTTGAATGTTGCAATAAATATCTAATATACCTACTCTTGAATGCTCTTGAATTCCTTTAATTAATCTTGAATGTGCTCTTGAAGTCTCATAAAATTTCTCATGAATATCTAGGTGAAACTTAGAAAATAACCTTATCTTTATAGGTATGTATCCATAATTTCTCAAAGTTCAAATATCAAAAGCCGACATTGAATTATGGGTTTGAATATGTTAAAATACTACAAAGAAAAAAGTAATTTAAATTTAGGTCCTAAGGTTTAGGGAGGACCCATTCACCCATGGATGAATGGGTCCTAGGTTCATAAACCTAGGACACACATTGCTCAATGGGAAGTGTTATGTTTATGAATTAATTAACATTGGGTTTCCCCTTTGGAAAATGTAATTAAATAGGCTTGGAAAATGAATTAAAGGGCCAATTAAGGCATAATTAAGCTCAATTAATTAAGGTGACCCAAATAAGTGTGTAAATGTAATAAGGTACATTTAACAACACTAAATTAAGGCATTAGTAATTCCATTTTAGATAATAGGGCCCAAACAAGTGAGAAAATGTAAAGGGTTACATTTGTCTACACTACAATCATAAGTTAGATTCAATAAATAATTAATCATATGTTGTCATATAAGGTATAATAACATGCCTTGATGTATATGTTTCCATCTAAAAATTTGAAAGATTTTTCTAAAAACTATTCATATATATATATATATATATATATATCTAATGTGGTTGCATCATCAACACATAAAATAACAAATAATAGCTTTAGGATTTTAATTCACCTATAGAGGTGTCTTGAAATTTTCATAGAGATTCAAGCTATTTTTAACACCTTGCGGGGTATGAAATTATGGTGTACATCTACAGGGTCCTCTCTCAAAATGGTAAGGAAGAAAAAATTTGGTAATATATTTATACTATTATACTCCCAAGTTAATAATTTCATAGGCATTAGACAAAGGGTGTTGCCATAACTTATTTGATTCAATGTTGTGTTGATCTATATATGTTACATCCATGAATTTTTTTTTTAAACCATTGATACATACTAAACTAAAGCATTGAATATTGAATTTTCTTCTCATTTTCAAGGAAGCCAAAGTGTTACATTATATTTGATAAAAAAAGACATATATAAATATAATAATTTTGAAGGGAGGCCTTTAATAAAAGTGATGTTTTAATTCTTATAAATCTTACTAGTGTGATATGTGATTGAATCACAATGATTAGACTATAAGTTTAAATTAGTTATTTTATAATTAAAGCATAATAAAAGAATCTCTACTAAATAGTTCTTGAAGAGTGAAGTTGGTATGTCTTTAAAATCGTTTGGAAAATAAAATAGTGTACTTGATCTTTTGTCAAAAAAACACTCATTTCTCAAGGGCGAGGCATCTATTTTGCACTGTATAGCCTCTTAAGGTCCCTCTGTATCTCATCCCTCTTATCCACTCCTCATTCTTTGTAACAACTCCCATATTTATTGCATGAGCATGGCCAATAGGGTCAAACAAAGACACATAATAGATTTCATTACCATATGTGTATTTGATCACACCCTCAAGAATGTATGCAACATCCCAATTGACTCACACTACAATGGATGATGTGAGAATAATTTACTATCCAATACTCTTGGAAAATTCAAATATATATTCATTTTATTCATGTATAACATGGATAAGTAAGTAATTTGATCATGTAAATATAGAACAAATTAAAAAGACTAAAATAATGAAAATAAAATAGTATTATACACCTAAACAATACATCTAGAATAATTTAGGAAATTGCATAAAAAGATGAAAAACAATTCTCTCACCAAAAACTCATTGTTGCACAAATAGATGGATGTGCTCCAATGGATTTTTATTCATAAATGGTGTTTAGTTTCTTACTATGGTAGCATAACTTTGCATCCAAGAAAACTTATTCAAATGAGCTCTATGAAGAGGCATTTATAGATTTTGAAAATTATTGATCAATTGATAGAATTGATTTAAGATATCAAAGGATGAGATTGATTGAGAGGATTGAAGAGGTGAGGATCCAAAATGATGTTTTTTCAAAGGAAAAAAAGTCATTTTTTAGAGTTATGTGAAGGGCTAATATTTTCTAGGTTAAGATGGACAAGATTTGATGATAAGAATTTATGGAGATTTGTGAAGCATGAGACGTGTACATGTATGGTATGTGCAAGCTTTGACCCGACTTAAAGATGCTTTATGATTGTGCAAGTGGATTTATTAGTTAAATAATAAATTTTAGTCAATTAATGGTTTGAGGGGTGATTTGAGAATTAAATAAATAAGTTATACTTTTAAATTTTTTGCAAGATATTTAATTGTTTAATCAAGGTTGGACTATAGAAAAAGAGATTGAAATATTAATTAATTAGATGTTTGGATTTATTTAATTAATTGGATGGTGCAAAGGTTTCGATGAATCTAGGTATCTATATTTTTCCTCATTGTAACTAGAAGAAGCAATTACATTTCAATGAAAACAAGTATAGAAATTTGAAAAAGATGGGACTAGTGGTAAGATGCCACAATCAAAAGAGGTAAGGATGCCACCTCAAGAGAATAAGTGTATTTGAAAAATGCATGTGTGATCTTTAAATGGATGAAATGGTTGGAGGTTGGGTGATCCCACA
>VDFB02268594.1:0-26918 GCA_007258455.2 Sequoia sempervirens
TGTAAGAACAAGTTTGCAAGCCTCTTTAGCTACAAGTTCTTGTTCCGTGCATGTGTTTAGTATAATCTTTTGTTCCAGAGATTTGAGAAATAAAGTCTTGAGCCTATTTTTCCTTGATATAATGTCTTAGATTTCCGTTATTTGTGTTATGCTTATATGATCTTTAATTTCAACTTGTATTGAAAGTAGGTAGATGTGTGTTGGAAGGAGAGTTTATCTAAGTATTTTGTCAAAGAATCAAACCTTGTCCATTTCTAATTCTCTTGCTCTACATTTACTTGAGAAATTAGAAATGCCTTTAGCGTAAGTTAGTCGTAGTTGAAGTTCTAAATTAGAAAATCTCAGCTACAACGCTTGAGTTTTATAAACCTTGTGCTCTTAGCTGATCAAAAAGATAGGCAACTTAGTTTTAGTTTACTTTCTTAAACACCATCAGCAAGAGGGAGCTTCCCCTCCTAATTTGAAGAGCAGTTTATCTGTGCATGGCTGTCTGTTTCAAATTCACGTTCCAGAGGTGCAAATTTAAACACCAACATATTTGTATAGAAATGTAATTGATTTGTTACCATATGTAATGTCCCCTTTTCCTAAGCAATGGTCAGATGCAGTGGTTAGTCTACCAACTAGTCCCCGTAGGCTAATAGGGTGTTTAGGGGACCCCTTCGAGGGTGATCTTTGGTTCTTCAACAAGCCTTTCAGTGTTTATTTCAATACTCTTCAGCTCAGTGTCCTAGTTTATTTGTGGTGTGCCTTCCAGAGGCCATTTTGGACACTTTGACGCACACTTACTATTTTTAGTAAGTCATGGGTATTGTCAGCTAGCGGAGTTACTACTTTTGGCATGATGGCGTAATTATATCCTGGAGTTATACTAGTTAATATTGGTGCTATGCATTTAATATTAATAACGTTAAATAATAAAGTTAAATTAAATAATTTAACTTTATGCGTTATTAAATTATATTAAAAGGGGACTTTATATTTAAAAGGATATAAGTAATTTTTTAAGTGCACTTTATAATATAAAGTTAAGTGCCAATTTAAAAGGGAGACATAAGGACTTTATTAAAAAGGGATTTAAATGATTTAAAATAATACTTTATTTTATAAAGTATTGTGCCCAATTAAATAAAATATTAAAAGGAGCTATAAGGCGGGAAAAATAAATGAAATGAAATGAAAATCAAATGCAAATTGAGCATGGAAATATAAAAGGGCAATGAAAGCTCATTTTGCACGTTCATTCATTCTTTATTTGAAGAAGATTATTTTGATAAGCGTTTTGCTGAAGAATGAAGAGTCTGAAAATCTCAAGCTTTTTGAGGACGAAATCCCTCAGGAAGAACAGCTCGGTAGAGGAGTGAGAGATCTCATAAGCCAACTTGCAGACGACTTCATTCAGAGGTTGTGCTTGTGCTTCAACAAATCTGCAGGAGAGTTTCATAATCAAGGGGTTTGAAGGATTTATCAGAATATTGCACATATATTGTTCATCATTACCAAGCAAGGGTTTGAGGATTTAATTGCTGCCATATATTGGACGCCAAGTTCAGGGTTTGATGAAAATTATTATGGCAATATCTTCTATTTTGCTGCATTATATTGTTGTATCAAATATTGCAATATATCACAAAACATTCACCAAAACAAATAAAGACAAAGGCAAAACAAGGTGGCATATTACCTGGAAACCCTAGTTTCCCCTATCTTCCGGATCTGACTGTTTTTCTGATATTTTTGAAGGTTTTTGGTTTTTGACTGTTTTTGAGTTTTTTGCATAAATAATGAAGATGGCGATTTTGAAAGAAATTGTAAATAAATTCTATAAAAATTATATAACTCTGGAAATGATTGAATCTATTGATATTTTCGATTCCAGACTATGTATTCAACTTCTGGAACAATTACAAATTAGATCCAAGTATATGCAAACAAAAAGGCAGTATTTTATTTGATGAAAACCTGATTTGCTGCATTAAATGAATGTCCTTGATTTGGTACGGCTGCAATGATTGATGCACTTTCTCCTCTGCTAGATACTACGCAATGACTCCCTTGATATTGGCGCCCCACTTGCTGAAGCCAGATGCTGAAGAAGGAAGGCGATTTGCTCTGGAAGAAGAAGGACGGCTTTTCTGAAATGGTACGGCCAGGTACAGAATTGTACGGCCTGGTAAACAGCAGCAACTAATGAATAAGTACGGCCTCCTCTGTAATCTCCAGGTCTGAGAATATATGCGCCTTGATTAATAAATGCCTTTTGGAAGAAACCTTGACAAATAACTCTGAGTTTGAATCAACTATGAAGCTCTGTAATTTCTTCTGGATGAAGAAATCTCTTTGCTGGCAATAGATCGGATGATATTTCACACCCTCTGAATCGCTCTCACTGGAGATGGCTCGTTCCCCAATGCATTCGAGACTGAAACCCTAAGTTTCTGTGCTCAGACCAAACTTGATCAATTTTCAATAACTCAATATGACATAATGGCTCGATTCCCAATGCAAAGCTTATATCTTCTTGAAAAGTGCGAATTCCTTAAAGATAGGGATTTTTAAATAATTCGACTTCTCTCTTTTAAATATTTCAATAGTCTCCGATTAAATTTTAATAATAAAATATAATCGTCAAATGGCCCCTTCCTGATGATGGCGACCCCCTTTACTGAAATCACTTAAGTTATAATAAAATATTATAACTTTATATTATAAACTCCAATTAATTAATATTTAATTAATTCAATTAAATATTAATATCTCTCTCATTATTCATCCGATGTGCGAGCCGTCTAAGTTTGAATAAAGTGATTGTGAATGCTAACAAATCCATCTTGCTAAAATAGGCGAGGGGTCCCATCTTGAGTCTTGAATCTGCTTTAAAATAGCAACTGGGCTAGAAGTGGTAAAACGAGCCCGAGCGAAAGCCAGCGATCAAAATGCGACAATGCAGGAAGCTGACCAAGCTCATCAGACCCTCTATCAATCTATGGAGGGGTCGCATAATGGAGTCAATCATTAGCCCGGAGATGTCAACTAGAAGGGACATGACATACACCATACTTGCATTTGCATTTGAGTGGCGTATTTTGTTAGCCATAGCATTCAACACTTTGGCTTTTGCTTCATGAAGCCTTCCTTTTTTTGTAAATGGGTTTGGAAATGCAACCTTCGTTGCTTCAGCTATAGTGATGACAAATACTTCATGCCTTTCTACATCAATCATGTTGATGCTGACCTTTTTCTTTGGACATCTAGTGTCTTCGTGGTCTCCAAGTCCACACCATTTGAATAGTAATCTGGGTGTGCTCTAATTTTTATATGAGTCTCTTGGAAAGTGTCCTCATTCATTACATTGTTGACATTGTACAACAACAGTAGTATTGATTTCGATAGCTTCCTAGAGATGCATTATTCGTATTTTGTCGTTTCGATGGAGTGCTCAGTGAAGTGGACCACTCTCCTTGTGTGATGAGAATTTGTGTGCTCTTACTCCTCAAAGTATATGGACGCTCTTTGATTGAATGACCCATAACCTAACAAATATAACAAAACATTTTTGTAGGACAATTATTTTGATGTGACCTTCACCTTTACGTTCCGTGCACCAAAGTTCTTTGCTTTGTTTACTAGTTTCTTTTTTTGCATTTAGATCCCTCATCATTTGCTTCATATCCCTTATCAAGGCTTGTACAATTCCCAATTCATTCTCAATCTTGTCATCCAAACTTTCATCATCTTCAATTTTTCTTCTACCAAGGGAAAACATTTTTTCTTCACTCTCTACATCCATTGTTTGACTGTAGGCATCTATATAAGAAGAGAGTGGAACTACTTTCATAATTTTACATAGTGAGGGAATGAGAGCATTGACAAACCATCTCTTCTTGAGATCATTAACCGGTTCCTTTTCTAAATTTACAAGGAGTTCCTTGAGCCTATGATTATAGGCTTTGAGCATTCTCGTATTTTCCTTGCTTGGTTTTACAAATCTATGCTACGATTTTATTATCGTCCTATAGTAGCTTGAACTCCTTTTCAAAATCTTTCTTTAATGCTTCCCAAGTAGTTTTGGAAGTTAGGTCGATCTATGTGTATTATCATTATTTGTGCCCCTTAGCTTTGTTAGGAAGGACCATAGGCAATAGGATCCATCATCCAAGCCTTTTTTTGTCCAAATCATCTCATTGATTTTACAATGCCTCACATGGTCCTTTGACCCATTGCCTATGAATTTGGGCAACTTTTGCCTTTATATGTTGGGACTTGATGAGGGAGTCACCATATTTTTATTTTGATGCAACTTAATGTTTAGAAATTGTTCATTGGGGGGTTTTGTTTCCGATGTTTCAATGCTTCTCTCACACTCTCGGCCATGTAAGAATCCTAAACTCATCTTGCTTGAGCATTTTGAACACTTGAGTTGTCTTCAAGTTCTTTCTTGTAAACCTTTGGCCCAACATGGATCCTTCAATGACCAATTCTTCATCTTCTTCAATCAACTATCTTTTGATGCCTCCAATGTTACTCTCGTAGAATTTTGTCAATGAGTCTTTAGATTCTATCTCCCATTCTCCTTCATCTACTAGTTGTTGTACTAGTTTTTGCACTTGGTCAAAAGCATTGACCCACGTTTTGTTAGGTAGTGTGTAATGTCCTTGCTAAAATCAACACCATTAACTTGGAATAGTATCTAAATAGATTTAAACATAAGCCTCATAAACCCTAAACATTAAGGTAATTGTTTTAGCTTCCCAATATTTAGTTTAATTAATCCAAATGCAACTTTGAGACCTTAAATTATAGAGATATTTTCCATAAATAAAATATTGAGAAAATTCATAGAATCAACCTTCTAAACCCTAGAATGGCAAGCCACATGCTATTTAGTTGGATATAGAAAAACCTAAAGTAATTTCTTAATGTTTATGCAAATAATAGAAAACACTAATATTGTGGGACAACTTAGATAACATAGGGTAAAACCTAGCTTCAAATGCATTCATCAATATTAGCAAAAAAGAATTCATCCATTGTAGAAACCCTTGTTTCTGCTAACTTCTGAATCTGACTGTTTTTTGATTGTTTTGTGTATTTTTGGTTTTTTTTGAGTTTTTTGCATGAATGATGAAGATTTCGATTTTGAAGAAATTGCTAATTAAATTTAAATAAATAATACAACTCTGTAGATATCTCGCGAGAATATATTGGGGATTCAAGTCTGGGGCTATTTTCTCAATACGGAATGATTACAAATAATATCCAATAACATGCAATCAAAAAGGCAATGATATTTTTGATGAAAACCTGATATTGCAGCAAGCTGGTTATCTTCATAAAATGGTACGGCCTTCACATACAGCTACTTCTCCCTCTGTCTGATGTTCCAGAAATGCTCCAGAGGATTAGGCGCCACCAAGGAAGAAGACTGGAAACTAAAGAATAGGCGATTTGCCTTTTACAAGAAAGTACGGCCCTTATCTCAATGGTACGGCCTAGTACAGCAGATGTACGGATCTGGACAGCAAGTAAAGATTTGGTACGGCCCTTGCAAGAGATGCAAAATATGAAGCAAAGGATAGGCGCCTTTGTTTGCTAACTGCCAGATGAAATCCAGATCAAAACCCTAACTGGTGAAACTCTGTGAATGCTCTGTGATCACTTCTGAATGAAGAAATCTCTCTGAAAAGCAATAGATCAGCTGGTATTTCACAGCCTCTGAATCGCAACACTAAAGATGGCTCGTTCTCCAATGTCTGTAGACAACAGAAACCCTAGGCTTCATTCTCTGGAAGAAGACTTGCTCAAAAATTCAATATTCAACATAATCGACTCTTCCGCAGTAGAAAATTCTTTATATATATTCTCAGATTGGAAAAAACACTCCAAAGAGGCATCATTTTAAATAAAGTTGAGATTTTAACTTTAATTTTTCAATGAATCTCGGCCCTTTTAAATATAAAATATAATTATGGCCCCTTCAATGTTAATTGAACCCTTGAAGAATGCTTAAAGTTATAATAACAAAATTATTATAACTGCATAATATAACTAATAATTAATATTTAATTTGATAGATTAAAATAATGGCAAAATAATATATTTAAAACAATTGGCAGGCGATGCGAGAGAGGCTGGAGAATAGAGTGATTGATTTTGCACAAGACCAAAACCTATTAACCTTACTAAAATGGCCGAGGGGTGCTCACATTTGAATGACTATTACTTGCTAAAAATAGCAAGTCGAGGGCAAAAGTCGTCACGAGATGAGCGAACAAAACCAAGTAGTGAGATTGACGTCCAGAAGCCAAGCCAGAAGCTCAACAAGACCCTCTATCCATCCCTATTTAGCCCTCGGTCATAATAGTCTAGTGCTACGAACTCACGATGCTTTCGCCAAAATGGGGACATTACATCCATTTTTTACATTAGTAGAGAATTTAAGATTTTGCAAGTCTTAAATGACTTTAAGGGAGATTTACAAATTTCTCTTTCAAAATAGGTCAATATGATAACCCACTCATTGCAATTGTAGACCATGATGACTGAGAGTACAAGAACGTTAATCTTGACAATTGTAAGTGATGAGTAACTCATTGGCATTGGTGGTCATTGCCAATAAAGCTTGAACATGACCTCTGTGTGAGATTGCTCCTTTTGTCAAAGTGTTTTTGTCCTTTGACATGAGATCTACAGGGTTTTCTTCCTTTGATCTTTGTAGATCCTCTAGGTCTTGTCCTTGGATTTGGATGCTTGAACAAGTGTTCTTTGTGATTTCTTGTTGGGGGTGTTTGTTGGCTTTTTCATGATGCCTCTTGATTCCATCTTTGCAACCTTAAGACAACTAGGAAAAGTGTCAAAAAATGCATAGTGGTCTCCATCCTGGGCTTGGTATGCAGAAATGGCTTCCCATACTTTCTAAGGTTGTTTCCCTTCACATTGAACTTGAAATGGTGTCTTGTGTGCATCATCTTGGAAGGTATAGAGGAGGGCCCCCTATGACCTACAACTATCAACAAGTATGGCAAGGAGCCCATTTGGGTTCAAAACCCTACCTATTGCATTAATGATGGTTGTTGGCATTGTCAATGCATACTCTGTGGAAAGTCCACATGGTTTGGCTTCAAAAGGGGTAGGTTAAATGTCAATGCTAGGTGGAATTCCAAATGGTAGCATTCATAAAGAATAGAGAAAAAGACAATGTAAAATTTCACATGACAAATGCTATAGTTGGTCACTTTGGAACAAATGGTGTATCTTCCTTTTTGGAAGAAAGAAACCTTCGGATGTCAAATTGTTGAGTTCCCACTCAAATGGTGGTATGTAGGAATGATGCAAGAGCATCTGGGTTCATAGGCTATCCTGCATCGCCCAAAAAAAGAAATTATTTTATTTTCTCAATCTTGGTGTTCATTTTGGTTTAAATTGGTATTCTTGGCATTTCTTAGCATTACAAAACATCTTATTTTTTCAAATTTGGAAATCGGAGTTTCCACACTTATGCAGTTTTGCCTGTTGGGAAAATTTGTACAAAAAAAATTATTTTTCAAAATTGGTGAAGGCTGAAGATAATACTTTGAGGGGGTAATATTAAAGATGTTTCACTTACATTGGTGAAGGTTTCATGGAAAATTCCTCACGGTTTGAGAGATATTAATATGTTGGTGATTTTACGACATTTTAAAGTTTTGAAGATTTGTAAATGCTGGAGCAAGTTCCTTTTAGGGGAAGCTTAAGGAGGTCATTATACATGTTTTGGAAAGTTTTCATGCAAAACAAAGCTTTTGGAAAATAGTTATGCAAAATTTCATTTTTCAGCCTACTCGATACACTTTGCCACAGTTGCATGAAGGATTATTAAAAAAAAATTATATATGCAGACTCAAAGGTATTATTGGAGGGATTTTAATTGTTTTAATATTAATATTTTGACATATCAATTTGGTTGGAGGCATTTGCATTTTAAGCACCACATATAGGAAGAGAAATGAAAGGTTTTCAAAGACCCTTCAACGCCTCATATTTGAATTTGAAAAGAAGTTGCAAATTGGAGAAGCGAATAAAAAAGAAAATGTTGCTACAGATTTGAGGCAGATTTCTCCCAGGGAATTGAGAGATCTCAGCTCATGAGAGGGGCTTGTGAAGGAAAGCTATTGTGAGAGTGTGAGAGTAAAGGAGTTTTCTGTAGAGTTTGGGAGGCCATGAAAGGCCAAGTTTGTTGCAGATTTTTATGAAGTTATATTTTATGTAATTTGTTGCTGATTTTAATAAAAGGAAGCATGTGTGTTATTTGCAATATGTTTGGAATCATTTTTTTTGTAAGTTGTGAGTGTGTGTGTTTGGCAGAGGGAGTCCCTTTTGCATCAAGGAAGGAATCAATATAGATGGTTTTGGAAGCTAAATTGTGATCGTGCCATACAAGATTCAAGAATAGTGACCAAAGAAGTGTAAGACTTGAACTAATGTGAATTAGGATGTGTCAAAATCACAGTAACAAGACTCGCTAGGACTCGGCAAGTCCCGAGTTGAGTCAACCTGGCCGAGTCCTGGGGACTCGGATTCGGCCGAGTCCGACCGAGTCTTGGCCAAACTCGCTGAGTTTGGTGGACTCGCTAGACTCGCCGAGTCCAGGAGAGTCTTGTCAGCAAGACTCGACAACAGGCAGGGTTTGAAAAGTGCAAAAAATTATTTGAAATTTAAAGTTAAAACCTTTTTTTTACTTATTGTGAATTCAAAATGATGTACGCCATGAAGGTTTGTATGGTTTTGGAGGTCTTATTTTGGGCTTGGTGGCGGGGGCTCCGCCCCTCGATCCTGCCCTGTATCGTGACAGGGAGCGCGCCCAGGGCATTGCTCCGGGACCTCGCGAGGGGCGCTGCCCCTCAACCCTGTTGGGGTGCTGCCCCCAGACCCCCGCAAGGGGTGTTGCCCCTTGACCCCACTGGGGGCACTACCCCTAGACCCCTGCAAGGGGCGCTGCCCCTTGACCCTGCTGGGGGCGCTGCCCCCAAACCCCCACAAGGGGCGTTGCCCCTAGAGCCCCACAAGGGGCACTGCCCCTCGACCCTGTTAGAGGCGCTGCCCCCAAATCCTCGCGAGGGGTGTTGCCCCTCGACCCCACTAGAGGCACTACACCTAGACCCACACAAAAGGCATTGTCCATCAACCCCATTAGTGAAATTGCCCTAATACTTGATATTATGGCTGTTGCATCATCCATGACCTATCTTAGACACATTCGTAGGAAGGATGCAGGCTTCTTTGAGCCATAGACTTCTAGTTATTGTTTTGAATCTTTTGATATTTCATATTTGTTTGGAACATTTGATGTCATGGATTTCATATTTGATGATTTTGTATACATTTGAGTCTTTGACTATATATCTAAGTCTGTTATTTCCTTGAGCAGCTCAACTACAATTTGTGTTTATACTTATATGATCGATGTATACTTGTGTTAGTGACAAGAACCTTGATTGGTTTGACCGGGCAGATAGAGAGGCTGAGGCTATAGCCATGGCAGAGGAGGAGGCTAAAGCATGAGCAAACACATCCACAACTAATGTTGGTGAGGGTGGCATGGAGTCACAAGCAGAGACTATGGCTGTAGTTGCTACATCATCTAGGACCCACCTTAGATGCCTTCGTAGGAAGGATGGAACTCCTTTGAGCCATAGACTTGTAGTTATTGTTTTGATATTTCATATTTGTTTGGAACATTTGATGTCATGGATTTCATATTCCATGAGTTTTGTATACATTTGACTAATTTTATATAAGTATGCTATTTTCTTCAGCAACGTAACTACAATTTGTGTACTTTATACTTATGTGATCGCTGTATACTTGTGCATGTGATCAAATTCGCTTTTATTTGCGTTGTATTCAATAAAGGGTGCTTGAAACAAGTTTTAAATCCTTAAAAATCTCTAAATTTCTAGGGTTTTTTCAACTTTTTTTCATTTTACCAAGTTTACGCCGAGTCCTCGAGTCGAGTCACCCTCGCCGAGTCCGAGTCTCGTAACTATGGTCAAAATTGTTAGGAATATTGCATTATAGGATGCATATAATAGTTATTTAGTATGTTTGTTATAGTTTGTTAAATAGGTTAATATAATAGTGGTACGAATGTATTGTTTGTATTGATTTGTTAAAACAAATCAATATTTTTAAGGTCACTTATGAAGTTTCCTATAAAATAGGATATGCGAATCCTATAAATATGTAATAGATTTTTGAATGAAAATATGAGAATAGAAGCGTATTATTATGTGTAGAAATTTTTTTATGTATAGCTTCTATAAACTCTCCTCAAATCTCTACCCATGTTTCTAATAAAAAATTAAAATGGGAGCATAATGTGATAGATGGTGAACAAGTGTATATAAAATAGGAATTATGCAATTTGGTGGGAGTTGTCATCAAAGAGAAGACATATGTCCTAAATGTTGTTGTACTTGTCATGATCTAGAATGTGAGATTTTGCAAACAATTGATGGATCCATGATAAGCATGTATCTCGATGATCAAGAAGATAACTATGAACTTGCTAAAGAGAATTTCTAGTAGCATGTGAAGAAGTTGAGATCTATGTTGATGTAGCAAGTTGAGATCATAGAAAAATTGCTAATGTTGGAAGTGTAGAAGTACAGATAATAGGAGAGGTCTTTATGTCATTAGAACATTTGGACTTTGCCAATAATAAAGCTCTTCTTCTATATCATCCTCATAGAAAAGACTCAAACTCATCAAGGGGAATAAGTGTGTATATAGCGGGATCATCAAGAAATGGATCTTCATTGGGATCTCCATACATTTCCCAAAATGTGGTCCATAGAGTGCAAAGGCACTCAATGTGTAATAGAGCCTACGATGTATTGTCACCAGTACCACCAATAACACCAATTAATCCTAGGACATGATCATTTTTAACTCACCATGTATATTTTTCCAATGTATACTTGGTTTAGAAATAAGCCCATAGATGTGGCAAGAGATGAATCCATCGAAAATGTTCTAGAGCTTCTGGAAATTTGTAGAAACCCTATTTTAACTAAACTTCTGAATACAATGCGTTTTTTTGCTTGTTTTGACGTTTTTGGTTTTTTTTTGTGTTTTTGCATGCAATAATGAACAATGCGATTTTGCAAGAAATTGCTAATAAATCTTTAACAAATACAATAAATCCAGATCTAACATAAAGAGACTCTGAAAACGATAGTCATTGATTTTATTATTTTTCTACAGCCATTTCAATAACAGATCTCTGACATTCAGACAAAGGTAAGACAAAATATCAGACAAAAACCTGATTTGCAGCTGACTGGTTAAAACTGGAATGGTACGGCCAGATCCTTTACAATGCTTTTCCCCTGCTTGAATGCGTCTAGAATACCTCTACTGGCTTGGGCGTCACCTTTGGTGGATGAAGGGAGCTGAAAACAAAGGCGTTTTGATCCAGAAGCAAGGACGCCTTCCTCTGTGAATGGTACGGCCTCCAACAGCAATAAATGAAGTACGGATCTGATGACAGCAGTCAAGAAAGTCTGTACGGCCTCTGAAAGACTAGTCTCTAGCTTGGAAAATGGACGCCAGGAATGCAAAACCCTTTCCGGAGAAGACTCCAACCAAAACCCTGAAGGTATTTTAAAATATGAAGCTCTGTGATAACTTCTGGATGAAGATATCTCTCTAACAGGCAATAAATCAGCTGATATTTCACAGCCTCTAAACTGCAGACACTGAAGAGGGCACGTTCTCCAATGCACAATGAAAACTAGAACCCTTGGCTCTGTTCTCAGAAGAAGGTCTTAGCAAAAATTCGATTTTCAACATAATGAGCTCAAATCCCAATGAAAACCCTTGTATCCATCAAAAGTTCGACTTTTCTCAATTAGGCATCATTTAAATAAATTCGAACTTTTCCTTTTAATTTTTCAATAGTCTTCAAAGCACTTTTAATTATAAATTATAATTAAAAAGTGGTCCCCTCTTAATGTTGGTCGACCCCTTCAATAGATCACTTAAGTTATAATATTAAATAATATTATAACTTTATATTATAAGCTCCAGATAATTAATATTTAATTTGACAATTAAAATATTAATATCTCCCTCAAAATATGTCCGATTCACGAACCGTCTGAAGCTGGTGAATAAGTGATTGATTCTGCACATGACCAAATCATACTGCTAAAAATAGCAAGGGTGCTCCGCTGAATGACTAACACTGCTAAAAATAGCAAGTCAGTCAAATGGTGTCCGAATGATCCCAAACGAAAGCCAACTGGTAATATCCGACGACCGAAGCCAAGCCAAGCTCCAACAAGACCCTCTATCCATCCCTGCTCGACCTCGAGGTGCATAATAGGCTAATCATAAGCTCTGAGAGATGTCATGAAATATTCCGAGCCAAATTTTTTCAACTTTTTCAATTTACCATTTACAAATCAATGCACCCGTTAAGGTTAGCAGATAAACCAAAACGTACTGAAGCAACTCTAACCAGAATGTACACCAGGATCCCGATGTGGGCAAGGTGTGAGCATTGGTCAGAGGATCTAAATCAAATTGCTTATGCAGGAACTCTAACCAAGAATGGCGCCGATGATGGCGAGCATATGGTCAGAGGATCTTCTACTCTACTTGCTGAAAGGGAACTCGACACCAAGTATGTGCTACCCAATCCAGAATGGAGTGAGGGGCGACCATATGGCGGAGTGTTACAAAGTACAATACTCGAAAAGAAATGCTGAAAGCTGAAAATACTCAACACCCAGAATGTGCTTGCTAACCCAGAGTGGGAAAGTAGCTACCATAGGGCGGAGATGTAATTATTACAATAACTTCAAATGAAATTGAGCATTACAACCAGATTTGAACAAGACTGAAATTTACTGCCAGTACTACTGTCAGTTTACAAAAATAAGAATCATCCGCCTGCCAATAGCTTAGGAGTTTGAGAGATTAGCATTACATCATAAAGAACTTGCCTTATCTTGGATAGAAGTGCCAAGACCATAACACTCTCAATGATCAAGAGCCTAATTCTGATTTTTGTCACAAATCTGCACTTTATATGAATAATCAGCAGCCTATGAAATCCCTCAATTGTTCATAACTCTCACATAGATCATAAAGAACTCTCCTTAGCTTAGTTAGGAGTGCCAAACAGTGAACCTTTCAATGATCAAATAACAATTCTGGTTTTCTTTACAAATCTGCAATTTTAAATGAATAACCAGCAGTCTAAGAAAGCACTCAGATGTTCATAACTCTTCCATAACTCAACGGATTGACTTGAAACTAAATGCAATATTCCCTAAGAATGAAGGCGCCTATACTAAGACACTAAAAACAGATCAAACAACCTTAAATTATTTATGCACGGGTTTCAATGCAAGCAGCAGATGGTACGGCCCTCAAGGAAGGGCGATCTGCTCTTATAAATTAATGGCTTCTCTAAAAAATCTGCAAATTGGAGGATGATGGCGCCTAGACCTAGCAATGAAGATGGAGTAACACCCAGAACAATATTTTGTTGTTTTCTTGACTTATGAATAAAAACATGAATCTGCTGTAGCAAATAATGCAATTTCATGAAAAACTCTAATATGCAAAACTGAAACAAGGAAGCTACAAGCTGATTACAATGCACTAATCTCAAAGCAAACACACAAACTAGACTAAATCACCACTAGTTGCTGTATTGCAAGCAAGAAGCGATGCCCGAGCTAGGAGGCCTTCATTCCTCGAAGCAATCCCAAAGCCAATCCGGCAGCATAACATTCCTGTAGATAAAAGATGCCCAAATGATGATCCAAGTCTTCCTTTTATAATTTCTGGTTGACTTCTCGAAACCCTAAACTCCTCTCAAAGTCAAAAAACCCTAATCTCCTCAAAGATGGCGTCCTTTTCCTTCAAGTTCAATATTCACTTTTAAAATAAATTCAATACTTTAATAAATGCGTCCACCTTATATCTTGATTTGACTTTGGATAAAATATAAAATAATCTTCAATGAAGGCGCCACCCTCAAGAAGACCACTTTTCAAAACAACATAAAGTCAATAGACTAGGCCAAGGGGGTCAACGTTAAAATATAACATTAAACGTGACCTTTTTAATTAAATAACTCACTTATCTCTCCAAATGCGCCCTGAAGCCATTAATGAGCAAGTCAACTGACCAAACTGGAGTAGGAAGTCAACCACGCTGAACTCAACTGTAAAACTGCCAGAAATAGAATTTACTAAAAATAGTAAATTCCTGAAAATGCTTAGAATGCCGAAATGAACATACCACTGCGAAGCTCTCTGAAAACCCAGAAAGAATCCGCCATTGAATCCACCAACTCCGAGCAAAGACATCCTTAAAATAGGAAACCCTAATTTTACCTTCCGACTAGCCTTCGGGTTTCCAGAAAAAAGCCAACGGTCACTGGAAAGATCAGGATCGAGAAGGGGACATTACATGTCAACCGAAGGGACATTACAAAATTTCAGAACAACAAGAAGGAAAGCTGGTTTAAAGCTTTTTACTTACATAGTTTTGGAGGAAAAAGGATTTAAACATGACATCTACATGTTTGACAATCCATCCTTCGGATTGAGTGATGTTATAAATTGTACTAATCTTTCTTTGGGGATGGTTTTGATGACAACAATTGCTCTTCGCATTTCAATTGTTGGTGCTTTCATGGATAGGCTACAAGGGATTACTAAATAAGTCACAAATTTCTTTGATGTGCATTTTGATTTGGATGGCACTTGGAGATGTGTTGTGCATCTTTCTAGGCATGTTGGAGATCATTCTTGGTTGGGTATCCATGCTTGGGATTGCCAGCAAGGATTGATGAAGTTAATTGAGAATGGATGGGAGGATCTTTAGAGGTATAAGGATGAAAATTTAAGAATTAATGATATTCCTTTCTTTACCAGCCATTGGTAATTCTATTTGCTTGTCCACAAATGGATTGGAAAGAGATTTTTAGTAAGGATTGGAGTAATGAACGAATGGTTATTCTTGGGAGTGTTACTTGGCAAGGAATAGATCAGAATTTTAGTGTTAAGCCTGTTTTTGGGTTGCAGGTCAGTCACTTGACCTTTTGGTTTGCTCTCATTCAAGGGAGTTGGCGCTTTCTTCTTTGTCAAGGAAGTAATAGATTTCAGTTGGAGATTGCTTGGAGGTGTTTCCTAGCCACTTTTGAGTTATTTTGGTGCAACACAATGTTTTTCATGCATGCTTGTACTTGGGAAATTCATTTGGGCTACTGTTCTTTGTGTAGAGCACTAAAATCAAATTGTACTCCACTAGTTTAAGTTTTAAATAGCAAATATTATTGTTTACTTCAGACCTTCCTAATTTAGGGAGTTTATCTTATGAAGGTTTGTGATGTAAATTTTGATAGTTTATTCTCGGTGTGGGTTCAGGACAGCCAACTTCTGCATGTTTTGGTTCATCATTCAGTGACCTTTGGAGTTGGAACAGTAAGTGTTTTCGCTAGTTTTCCTGGCTGTATATGATTAGTACAGAGGAGACATGTTAGATCCATATGGTGTTATGTTGGTGAGTCTGTTCAACTTTTGCAAAGGATTGCTTTCCTTTTTAAAAGAAGATTGGAGGAGTTCGCATCTGTAGTAATGATTTGGCATGACACCTCGAGGAGGTATATTGAGGAGTATGGTTTTGGGTTGAATAGATATTTTTTCCAGTTACCTAGGATCATGTTAGGTACAAGGATTATAGGTATGGACCTTATTGGGATGCTTCAATGGGAGATGTTTCATGGTATAGGTTTCAACACTTACATATATTTCAATTTTGGAATTTATGATGATTAGATTTTTGGGTTCCTGATAAGTAAAATGTAGTGTGGGCACGATGGATTGCCAGTTATGATCAGAGTGGTGCAGTGTCAGCATGGTGGATCTTTTCTGAGATTAATTTGGAACCTTGGGATCATTCTTGGTTTCAGTTTGGATCAGTTAGATGATTGGAGGGTTGTATTGGCATTGCTTGAGGACAAACAATTTTGGGAAGGGCAGACTATAATGCCCCTTCCTAACTTATCAACAGTTTGGCAAAGCTAGCCTATCTAGTAGTTTTTGTAGGCTAATGGGGTTATGGTTAAGGAACTTTGGTGATCGTTTGGTGTGGTTGGGAGTTGTGTATTGCCCTTTTCTAGAATGTTTTCAGAGTTTTCCCCCATACTTACTATTTTTAGTAAGTCAGTTTTAGGCACTGACAAAACCAATTGTCATCCTGCTATCTTTAGTAGTGTTGGTGAGAGCAGTTGATATCCATATTTCAATGTTTATTTGGCCTGGTGCAATTATTTTTATATAACATATAGCATTATTAAAGTTAAATTAAATATTTAATTTATGTTATTTTATAAAGTTGCTTTATAAAAGGGGGTCAAGGGAAAATATTAAGAAGGTAAATATTTATGCAACTTAAGTGGGACCTAAGGTTATTTAAAGTGCTTTTTCAAAAAAGCAAAAAAAGCGCATTTTCGGAAAAAACAACAAAAAAACCAAAAACTACTTTTTCGATAAAGGCAGTGAAAAAGCAACAAAACATTTTTCTGAAAAAGTGCTGAAAAAGAAAACAATGCTTTTTTGAAAAATCAGCAAAAAAGCTATAGAAAAAGGTGTGGGGCTCTCATTTGGTTTATGTTGGATGATATTTGATATTTCTATTCTCTCTAGAGAAGATCACTTCTTGGTTTGTGAAGACGGAAACCCTCATAGGCAACATTCTTCACGCTGTTGAAAGATACAATTTGGAGGATTCTTGGTGCTTTCATTCAGGAAACACTGTTGAGCAGATTGGAATTCCTATTGTCCAAATATTATTGAAGATTCATTGCATATTAGTTGGTGATCGATCGTTGGAGCAAGGATTTTGAAGATTATTATTGCTGTTGTTTATGCTTTTTTGGGCTGGCTGTACCATTCCCCATGCTGGCCGTACACTTCTGGGAAGCACTGGAGACTCTTGTTGTTGGTCTCTAAGGTTTTGGGTGTGCAACAAAGGCTGTTTGGAGGCGCCTAGGCCTGCACACATCATTTTATATTGCTGCTGTCCTTGGTGATTGGTGACCATTTTTGACACTCCAGTTTTGTAATGAACCAGACCAATTTTTTTATTTTTGTCAATAGCAATTACAATGCAACACGCACCCGTCAAGGTTAACTCCAAAACCAAAACGATGCGGAAAGTAACTCTAACCAAGAATGTACCAAGGAAAGGCAAGCATATGGTTAGAGGATTTTGTGCATACAGTATTGGTAGTAAACAATGCTGAAAGAACTCAACACCAAGAATGTGCTTCCAAACCCAAGGTGGGCAAGGAGCTACCATATGGCAGAGGAACTGAAAGAGATGATGCAACGCTGAAAAGTAAACTCAACACCAAGCATGTGCACTCCAAACCCAAGGTGGGTAAGGCACTACCATTTGGCGGAGATTCTATTGTAAATGATGCAATGCTGAAAGTAACTCAAACATCAAGGATGTGCACTCAAACCCATAATGGATGAGGTGCTAACATATGGTGCTGAGGATCCAATGC
The DNA here is from genome assembly GCA_007258455.2 of Sequoia sempervirens. Lineage (NCBI taxonomy): Eukaryota > Viridiplantae > Streptophyta > Pinopsida > Cupressales > Cupressaceae > Sequoia > Sequoia sempervirens. Next base: position 17,576 of record VDFB02268594.1, read on the forward strand.
AGTACAATGAAGACTGGGCAGTGGCCAGTCTCTTCCACTAAGAGTGGAAAATTTCAAAAAGTTTAGCAAGTAAATAAGATAGCTGACAGTACTACTGTTCAACTTTACAATGATATAGAAATGCTTGCCAAGATCACTGAGTTAGAAGTATATCGATGCTGCAACAATGTATATTGTCTCTCCAATGCTCAACCAAACCCCAAGACTCAAACTCAACTCCTAAAGCAAACTCTATCAATTTGATATGACTGAACAATGACTGAAAACGCATAACCAACAACACTGTAACTCACTCAAATGTTCATAACTCTCTCTAGACTTGTCCAAATGACATGAAATCTGATGCAAATGAACACTATGAAGATGGCAACCAGCTTCTAATAAAAAAATGACTCTAAAAACTTGTAATTTTATTTTCTAAACATTTGCCAGGAAAAACATAATGGTACGGCCTGAAGAGGGGCGATTTTTACTAGATAAAATCAAGGACTCCAAAATAAAATCAGCAAACCTGCAAGAAGGGTCGCCCATAGTTGAGAAATGGATTAGTAAACTACCCAGAACCATATAAAAATTACTTAATGACTTATGAATAAAAACCTCAATCAGCTACAATGGACTAGCAACTCCAAAAACTGACTGAAATGCAAGAAACTCAACTACAATGTGCTCCAATCTGCTCTCTGAGAATAAGAACAACAATATCTCAACTAGTTGCTATCTTTCAAGCAAGAAGTCAAGCCCAAGCTAGGAGGTATGCATCCCTCGAAGCATTCACTCACCATTTCGGCAGCATATCGATATAATTTGTTCATAGATGAGAAATGAAGAACAAGTGACTCCCTTTAATAGATTTGTGATGATCTTCTAGAAGCCTCTAGAAAGTGCGCCCAAATTCAAATTTCAAGTTGACTTCAATTTCCCCCTTCAAATGGAATCCAAATTCAAATGCAATTTCATTACTTCTCCAAGTCACCATTTTCCAAGAATGAAGTAATTCTTTTAATAAAATAATGCTTCTCCGAATTGGCGTCCATTTCCCAAGGTGACATTTTCACTTTAGAAATATCAAAAATAACTCCTCATGAGGCATCCACCCCTCAAGTTCCCCCTTTTTAAAAAACAACTTGAAGTTGTGATGCTAGGCTAAGGGAATAAAGTGAAAATATAACATTATTAATTTAATAACTCTTCTCACCCAAAAATTGCATCATGAAGCCAAAAATCAACATTTCCACTAAACTGCCTGAAGAGGAAAGCCAACTGTACTGAGGCCAATCAAGACCACTGCCAAAAATAGAATTTACTAAAAATAGTAAATTCAGAAAGTTGCTCGGATCAAAGTGCATGCGATACCATTGCGAAGCTTTCTTAAAACCCAGAAAGAATCCGCAATCCAAAATCCCAAACTTCGAGATGTAACCGTCATAACTTACTAAAAATAGTAAGTCTGGAAAGGTTGCCCAACGCAATTGCATGTCATACCATTGCGAAGCTCTCTAAAAACCCAGAAGGAATCCAGAATCCAAACAACCAAACTCCAACATGCAAACCCCAGAGTCTTCAGAAGAAACCATCAAGTATTCAAAAACCCTTATTCTGCCTCTGACTAGCCTAGAGCACACCGGGGATAGGGTATCAATCACTAGAAAGTGTAGTGCTAAAAATAGGGACATTACAAGTTTGAAGATTTCTTCACCATTTCAATCTTTTTGTTTGTTGCACATTTTGGGTATGTTGGATTTGGATAATAGATGATATTTTATGAATTGGGTTGTAATCATTTTGATGAAAAATTGAGTATATTTGTTGATAATAAAATCTAGAATTTTCAGCTGTGTAATCTTGATGTAATATTCAGTTTTGAGTTGAAAATATTATTTCAATATCTTTCATTTTGTTGCAATATATTGTTATATCAACATTGCAAAAATCTCTCAAAACAATCATAAAAAAACAAAAAAAGAAACAAAGGGCAAAACAGGGCAGCATACTACATTAGAGTCTATGGAGCCTAGACTATTAGACCATGGACCAATGTTACCCCAAGTTTCTAGGACGGGGACGACAGGGGACAATAGGATGAGTCTCCAAGTTTCCTATTTTTGAGGCCAAATTCGGTGACGGCGTGGGACGGCTATATAAAAATATAGGGGAATTTTAAATATTCATATGATAACATGGATAAGGCATGCATAATATACATTATAGAACCTTAACATATAACATTTGTGTTCAACATTATGCCAATACTTAATATGCATTCAAAATTAACATACACGAATCATGAAACAACCTCCAAGTTATAATTTATAAACTTCTATCAAAATGCCCAAAGGCCACATTGTTGCCATATAGTTTTAGAGTTTTCTATGAAAATCAAAATATAATATCATATGTCAATAATGAATAAACAAAGAGCACTGCTGCCCCTAATCATCTCTCATAATCACATCAAAATCAGAGTCATCCTTTGAGTCACTGCCACTGTGATGGTCCTCTTCAACCAACAGAACTCCAACCAAATCCTCAACTGTCTCTTCCTCATCTACTTGGGCCACGTCCTCGGGATCAATTTCTCACCGTAGAGCTGGACTCTGTCGATACTCTGGAGTCTGCCGATCTTGAAGCCGAGGAGCACTATGAATGGCCACTAGCTTCTCCGCTTGACTAGAGGTAAGTCTATTCCTCTTGAGGGAGTGGATAAAGCTATACATGGACCAATTCCTCTCTACAATAGAGGAACTGTCAACCTGTGCAAGAAGGCGAGTAGCAAGTTTCTTCAACTGCGGTGTATCCCTCTCATAATAGGTCCACCATCCAATAGGGTTTGATTGAGCTAATATAGCTCTATCCAACTTTGCCTGTGTTTTACTCGAGTTTGGGCCATTAAGATTTGCAAAGTCTAGGAATTGTGTTCGAAGTAGTGAAGCCTGCTCTGTTGGATAAATTTTTTCAATGGCCCGTGTGAACCCATCTAAAACCTTAGGGACATCGCATGGAGGAACCCCACCAGCCCTTGGTGCATACCATTTTGGATTTAGAGCAAAGGCTGCCATATGAAGCGGGGTGTTCATTATATTCCACCTTCGTGTCATAGTGGGCCTAATGTGTTGCTCATATAAATCCAAAGTGGGATCCTTTACCAAAATAGTTTGCTTGATCTTCCCAAGCATACTGCTAGATGTCTCATATATCTCTCCAAGACTAGGAGAGTCTGTATCAGCGTATCAAATGACATCTACAAGAGGCGAGATGAAGGAGCAAATATATCTGCAAAATGCAAACAAAAAGTTCAAAACAATTAGTTGACAAGTTGATTGACATGTTAGAAACTTCAAAAGTTGGAACATTGGACAAGAAAAATTAAAATATTAAACTCAGAAATTTAATATGAAAATCAGCCATCTAATATGTCTTACCTCACATTGGCCCACCAATCGTCATCGAGGATCTTTTGTTTGATGGTCTTTCCTTGAGCAAAACTTGCATTAGGCCATCTAGTCCACTTTGTATTGACCATCATCATTTGTAGAGGCTCATGCACCTCAAGCATCCTCTCCAACAAGATGAAGTATGTGGCATATCTACATTCATTGATTCAATGATTCATTAAAAAATAAAAATTTAAAACAAAATCAGATTATGAATACAAATTGAAAGTGAAACAAAATGAAGTAAGTGGCATACCTTGTCTCAATAGGTTTGAGAAACTCCTTTGAAAATATTCTGAAGAGAGCAAGTGAGGTGTGGTGATTGCAAATGAACATCTGAATATTTCTAGCTTTTGCCACCGTTTGCTTCACCCAATCCAACTTCCCTATGTCTTATAATGCATTGTTCAATGCATGAACACAACATGGGGTCCAAAATATGTGCCTAGAAGTACCCTCCACCATCAACCTAGCTGATTTGCACACACGTGCTGAATCGATGATCACTTGCACCACATTTGCAGCCCCAACCTCCTCTATGGCATCTCTCAAAATGGAAAACTGAAAGTCTGCATCCTTACTTCTCCCCGAACAATCTACGGCTCTAAGAAAATAAGAACCAGTAGGGCTTGTGACTATGACATTGATGAGTGGTCGATGTCTAACATCAGTCCACCTATCCATCACTATAGAGCACCCCGTCCTCATCCATGTTTGCCTCATCTCCTCCATTAACACATTAACTTTGGAGTACTCTTTGTCTAGGAGGGTGGTGCGTAGCTTATGATCTCCAGGGTGTCATGTCCCCGAATTGTAACCCTAAAATCTAAATATTTAAATACAAATAAAATAAATATCAGAAACATAAATATAAATAATTGCAATTTAAATTTATTATAAGTATTATTATCAAAGATAATATTATAATAATATTATGGATACCAAATGATAGATATTAAATATTATAGAAAGATAATATTGTAAAAATATAAATATATATTACATAGAATATAAATATTGAACAACATATAAAATAAATATAAATATAAACACTGAATGACATATAACATATAAATATTGAATAACACTTAAATATAAATACATTAAAATAAAACAATACAAATAATAGTCATTAGAATATAAATAAAAACAATGCTAAGCGATTAAGCATAGGCAGCAACCCAAACTAAAGTCATGTCCTTCCAAAACTGAAAGAGCACAACCTTCCTCAAATCGCATCCCTTCTCAAAGTGAAGAAGATATAAGATACGGTGGAGTAGGAAGGAGAGGGATAAAAGAAGGAAGTCAGACATACACCAACGAATCTGCATTCAAAGGCAGATATTAATATGTATACAGTCAGCAAGCAATCAGTAGGATGCAGTTAGTAATTGTTAAAAGAAGTCAGGGATCAATAATCAAACAATAGTTAGTTTAAATAAAAGACATGACCATTCGAATGGCCACCTCAAAGGAACAAGACAAAATATATATAGGACAAAAATCAGAACAAGACAAAGGAGGGGAGAAGGATCAGCACTTAGAAAGGCAGCACCATAGAATAGAGAATCGAATAAGTAAGAAAGTCTAATATCTTTGGAGGGAAGCAGCAATACATTAACAGTAAGTTAAATATAATAATATATATATATATATATATATATATATATATATATATTCAATTATTCATATATTCATACCAAGAAATTATTGTAAGTTGAAATCGGTTGGAAATAATAATATATATATAAATTTATATAGAATATGTAAATGTATTATAAAATCATATGGGAATTACTTGTGAATATACAATAACGATACTTGCTGCAATTATTAAGCCTTATAAGTAATGATGTCTCTTTAATATAAACATAAGTAGATTATGAATTGTCAATCCAGTGTAAGGTTGAAGGAGGCGAGTAAGGAATCAAAAAACGTGAAGAGATATAGTAACTCCGGTGATGTACTCACTTAGCAATAATATTTAGCATATTTTGAATATAAGAAATAGATATTGCTAATCTGATTATTGGTGCAATGTTTTCCTTTGGTATCATTATAGTTGTTCTATGAAATGATTATGATTTCTTTAGCATTGTTATGAGTACAATGGAACTATGAAATGATTTGATAAGGATCAATAGTAAATGCAAATGTATTTGATTGTTTAAAAGATTGTCTTCTATGTGTTTGTAAGCCTACTAGGGTGGAAGGGCCTCAAACATGTGGTGCCTAAAAACCCCACTTAACAATTTGTTGTGGCCATGGAGGGGTGGGGGTCCAAATTAACAATCCGTTGTGGCCATGGAGGGGTGGTAGGCCTAGGCCACTTATGAACTCCGCTGGCTTCTCCCACTAGGTCATGTGTCTTTTAAGGTGATGACGTGGGTAGAGAAAGCAGGTACAAGTGTTTCCACTAAGCACGCCGCTCCAATGATGGAATAGTCTTAGTTGGACATTCAGCTTGGAGCCAAGGGGTGGGTTATCTTGATAGGATGCTTGTGCCCTTGGGCTTAGATGGATAGCTTCGGGCGGATCTACCCATGCCACTCCTCTTATGTTTTCATTATTGCTTTATGATTATGCTTATATTTTGGATATCTAGATATTAATGCTAACAGATATGTTGTTAATATGGTGAGTACAGGATTCAAATCTAGGGTTATTGAATTAGGAGGACATTCATTTGGAAAGAAGAAACCCTAACCCTAATGAACAAGCGAGTTCGAGGGCAAACTAGGTAAGGGACACTACAAGGGGGTATGAATGAAGGACCAATAGTGGCTATGTCTTTCACTATTTGTTTGAAATAAGAGGAACGGGCCACATGAAATGGGATGCCATGGGCAAAAAAGAATTTTGCAATGGAAGATTCAATGGCTTCTCGTGCTTGGTTATTAAACATGGACTCAACTGAAGATGCCTTCCCACTACCACTCACTTTCTTCTTTCCTCTTGAGGCAACTCCACTACTACTAACCGTGGAAGGAATAGGATTAGGCATAGATGATTGTGAACTTGGGAAAGAAGGTGACCCACTTTAAACCCCACCATCCAACTCCATTTGAAGTTTTTGGCACTCTAAAAATAGTTCATCTGTTATTGCAGGACACACTCTAACTCCATGGCCCACCTCACCCAAAAAATGAGACCTAACTCTTGTATAGCTACCCCTAAATTCCTTTTCACAAACATGGCAAAACCAACCCTACTCCCCCCTGAATTTTTTTGTCTTTCACCCACGGGTGTAACATATCAAAGGAATGGTTTTTTTTTGTCTAATGGGTGTTTTGCATAATCTTCCATAGTCTTGGTATTGGTTGTTGAAGGGCATTGGATTGGGTTTCTTTGCTCTCTAGTTCTACTACCACCCCCACCACTTTCCCTTCTAATTTTCATTTCAACTTCACTATCACTCCCATCCTCACTGTTGCTCATGTTTTTTATTTTTAGAATGCAAGTTTCAACTGAAAATGCAAAAATAAAAATAAAAAATCAGACAATGTATGCTTCACATTTTGCAAAAAAAATGAAAAAAAAAAATGGGAAAGGAAATGCATACCTCTTTGGTGGATTTGCACTCCCAACAACACTAATTTCAACCTCCTCTCCTCCTTCAAGCTGATGCTCCTTCTCCTTCAATGGCTGCAACTTCTTTTGCTCTCAAACCCTTGGCTGCTCAAACAAACAAATGCATAAAATGAAGGTTAGAGAGGCCTTTTTTTCCTCATAAGAGAGTAAAAAACAATGGGGCCTATAGATGCCACATAGGCAGGGGCGTGTCTTTTTTTATTTTGAGTTTTTTTTTAGTTTAAAAGCACTTTAGATGTGGGGGACGGCCGGCCGTCCTCGAGACGATCGAGGGACGGCTCAGTCGTCCCCCATCCGGTTAACGCCATCCCCCCATTTCGAGGACGGTTTCCTATTTTGGGGCAGAAAAGGGGACGGTCCCCTGGCATCCCCCAGCCGTCCCACTATACCCGGGAGGTCTTGGGGACCGGGACGGAGCATTTCGGGGGGGGCGGGAGGCAGAGAGGACACGTCCCCGGGTTTCCCTGCCAATGGACATTCAAAAGCTAGTGTCACTTTAATAATATTGCAATATAATAGTACAAAATGTCAGAATTTGAATCCTCATTAATGATGGACATTGATTTTTTTTAGTAATTATTTTGAATAATGGACAATAGACATACTCAAGAAACATTATCCAAATTTTGAAATTTTTAACTTTAGCAAATCTTCCCCTGCTCGAAGCAACCCAAAATTTTAAATCTTGTAATTACAATCTCATATGCATCAAAATCTTCTCAGTTGGCAGAATTCCATTTTGCCATCATATGTTCCTGGACAAAGCAAACCATCTAGAATTCTTCATCCTGACTGCAAAATTTACAACTCAGTGTTAGAAGCATATGCTGGGCTAATTGTCAATTTTAGCCGAAAAGTAGTTTGTGCAAGGATCTATTATGCTGAGCAGATCTGTTCATTCGTATTTAATATATGATAATTTTGAGTATTTATACATTGGTACTCTGTTCCATTACAAATTCATTACGGTTCTTTCTTTCTCATGTGCAGCTGCCATCTGAAGATCACCTTGCTGCATTATTTGTTGTTGGATTTTCCCTGTCAGGTACCTCATTGAGTTTACTAGATTTAGCTGCTTCTTAACTGTGAAAACTTGCACACCTTTGGGCTATGATGCACTTAAATTTCTAATGTTATTTTCTATCATATATTGACAAATTACATCAATAGAGGAGGTTAAACACTAGTGTTATTTGTAATGTCTTCTTGTTTGAAGAGTCAATACGCATGATTATATTAGTGGATGTATAGAGAGAATGTACTTAGTGCAAATGATGCACGTGCAGATGATGGTGAAAGTGATGAACAAGTTGCTCTTGTGAGCCATAGTGGCACTTTGAACAGAATCATGATCAGAGATATCCGCATCTGTGACCGATCTGCTAGGTAAGCATGTTGTTATGTGCCTGCCTTGGTTTGGGATGATATGTATTGCTTAATCTCGATTATTTTATCAATTCTAGAAAAGGAAATTCTATTTGCATTTTCCTTTTCCTTCTTGGTGAAAACTAGTGGTTACCTTAAGGCTTGAAGTTAATAAGTTTCTTGTTTCAGGGGAGTGAGACTTATGAGATTGGAAGAAGGTGGCAAGATTCAATCAGTCTCTATATTGGCAGCTTCTGAAGTCAACACAGATGATCTTCAAGATTTGGAACTTCAAGATGTTTCTTCTTAGCTATTGATTTTTCAAGTTCTGTCTAATGCAAGCCATTCAAATCAATCAATTGCAATTTTGACCATTTCCAACCTTTCTTGGTGGCCCAATCTCAGTTGAATTCAACTTTGTGTGATCCAAATCTTCTGTAATATTGTAAAGAGAGAGGGTTATCTAGTTTGCATATGAAGGTGACAAGATAAAATGTAAACTGAATTAAGTTTTTGGAACATGACAGAACCAGGCTCCAGCTCATTTGAAATGCATCCTGGAGTAGTATATGTGAGCAAGTAATTTAGCAGTTGGAAGAAAGAATCACAAAGCAATTTTGACTACATTTGCAGTATGAGCATTGTTCAGTATGAGTGTAAGTGATAACAGACTGAAATGGCGGATAGATAGAGTTGATTGTTAGTGGGGATCTTAATACTGCAGCTTTTCTGTATTTGAAGAACTTGTCGAGGAGAAAACTGGTTAATGTTTATGGTGTTTTTCATTTGATTTTTCAGTAGGTTCTAAGTAGTTTCCTACTTCTGACATTATATCAAAGTTAAATTTGAGCTGGAATCATTTTGTTGATAGGATTTTATTCCTTTTCAAAGTGAGAAATTTGTTTTGGATATTCTAAAAATGAATTCAGTGCAGACGATTCAGGGATCTGATG
>VDFB02268595.1:0-42198 GCA_007258455.2 Sequoia sempervirens
GGAAGTCATGGCGACCGGGAGAAGTCTCACTAATAAGCAGGTTTGGGGTGACTTGAACTCTCGGGAAGAAGTCTCGGCGACAATAGGAAGTCTTGTTGATATCGACATGACCTTCGGTCTATCTGGCCAATGAAGAGATTGGTATGACTTGTTCCTATCGGCATGAAGTCTTGGCAATGAGCATTTTTCTCACCGATGTGGTAGGATGTGTTCGGTATGACTCCTGAGCTCGGTGTGGTATCTTGGTGAAAGACGTTTGTCTCACCGAATGGAATTCTCACGTCGGCATGACTTGAAGACTTTGGTATGAGGTCTTGGCGATCTGCGATAGTCTTGCCGATGGCAATATTGAGATCGATGTGACTTGAAGACATCTGTGTGATGTCTTAGCGAACTCGATTGTCTTGCCGATGGAAATCCTGAGGTCGGTATGACTCTTGGTGACTGCTTGGTGTTCGGTATGTCTTGAGACTTCGGAGTAATGTCTCAGCGAAAGCGATATCTCTTGCCGACTGGTGTTTCGGTATAACATGAAGAGCTCATTATGAAGTCTTGGTGAAGAGCGATAGTCTTTCCGACTATTCTTTGGCGCTCGGTATGACTTGAAGCCCTCGGTATAACCTCTTGGTGATAGTTGGATGTCTTAGCAATAGCGTTGACGAATGAGTTCAACTGGAGGTCGGTGAGAGGTCTTTCCGATCATGCTGATGAGGAGACTCTTGCCGACAGATGGATGCCGATAGGAATACAATGGGTTTCGGTATGACTTGTGAGCTCGGTGGAACCTCTTGCCGATGGAGACGACTCTTAGCAACAACGTGTAAACGGGTCTTGTGGCATCGGGGAGACACTTCTTGTGTCTCATCGACATGCGACACAAGTTGATCGCTACTGACTGAGTGAAGACTGTCCAACATGGTGCAATGTGGTCCAACCCAAGAAGGCAAAACGTGAACCATTTGCAACTGTTTCTGTGTGGAAGGAAAAATCTACACTAGAGTGGAAACATCTTCATTACGATGATGATGCTGAGTCGGTGATTTTCTTTCTGACGGTTGAGAACGAATGCATATATGTATGCATTGGATGTTCTGGATGGTGTAAGAGAGAAGGAAGCTGATAAGCCAGAAAGCTGAAGAGCCGAGAGCCAGAGAGAGAGAACTATAGAGTAAGGACTGAGTGGCTAGCCGAAAGGCCGAAGCCGAGGATTGAGAGGCAGAGTCAAGCTGTTGGAATCTCTCGTGATCCTGATTGCTTTGGTTGATCTCTCAGGAATAGTTTGCTACCAGTTGTATCCAGATGAACAAGATGTAATCTCTGAAAAGGTAGATCACGAAATTGTATTGCTTAACCGTTTGTTCTTTGAATAATACAATGGCTCGATCTTGCTGGAGTCAATGGGGTTTTTATCAGAAAGGATTTTCCCCGCGTAAATCTTGTGTACTATTTTTTGTCTCATCTTCGTATACGTATTGGATTGCATTAGAGAATACATTAATGCATGTTGTTGAATTTACATGTGTTTCTCGGATGGATCAATGTGAGAAATAATTGTCGGTTTACGCATTTGGACATAGTTGTATGTGTCTTTGAGGCAACCTAATGAAATGAAATTTATTGAAGGCACTCTTGTTTGGAGTTTTCATTGCATGCTCTCCTAGTTTTCCTTACAACAATCCATTGTACCATTGCAATTATTTTCCCTTCAAGGAGGTGGCTAAGATTCTAACAACCATATTATCTTATATGGTGTTGTGAATAGAGAAAATATTGGCTACATCTTTTATGTGTTCAATGGGAGTAGTGGTTGTTTCACTGAGGAAAAATGGGATTCTTTTCAAAGTAGCTACTAGTATGTCATCTCTTTGATCCAATACTAGAGGGATGCCACTATTGAATGTGACAAACACTTGATTTCTAGGGCCATCCATGTTGTGTTGAACAAAAGAGGAGGTAAAATTGGTTGTAGTAACCTAATGAAAGGAGGTGTAGATTACACTCTAGGGGATGGTCTTGTGAAACATTTTTTCCTTCTTCTTTGTGGGGATAATGAATTTTCATTTCTTTTTCTTAATAAAAAATAACGTAAATCGATGAATTCAAATTACCTCTTGAATAATTTCTAGTATGAATCGTTGGCATGAAATTTTAGGTTTGATATGGAACCAAAATATACAAAGTTTTCCTGAAAATTCATTAGGTACTTCATAGAATTCCTCTTCAAGGTTGTGATATGTTGAAATAAGCACCAATTTCTCATCAAGTACTCTATAACTTAGAGTTGAGTAGTTTCATCGGGCATGCCAAAAATCATTGTCAATATGAACTGCAACCTCCATTGAATGAAAAATTCAACTGATTATGGAAAACATGGGAATGGCTTCAAGATGTGGGACCTTGCTAAATGAAGCCAAAAATAAAAATTAAGGGTTGGTTCCCTTTCTAAACTAATTGCAAAGTATTGATCCAACTCAATACCACATACCTACAACTAAAATTTTAATCCTACTATTGAATCTTTCAGGAGGAAAGAGAGAAGAATAAGAAAAAAATGAAGGTGATGCACCAATGTTTAGAATATGGTTCCCCCCTTCTCATTACAAAACAATAAAAAATTAAAATGTCAAAGAGCTTACACAATCCTTCATTATACATTTCCTAAAAGCTTATATGCAGGTTAAGGGTTTTATAGGAACTAAAGTGGAAAGATATGATCCATTGTTAGCCTTGAAAAATAATTTAACACAAACATATGAACATATAAGAATAATAAAATTTCATTTAGATATGAAGGTAAGGAAAATTTACACAACCAATCCAAAATTAGGAGAGGTAAAAATATATATTTTTATTTAATTAGAGGCATAGAGCCAATTTACAATTATAAAAGTGTCAAAAATACAAACATTTACTCCAAAAATTAATGGAAGAACCCTTTACAATGAGCAAAAAAGTTCCTTTTAAACCTTAGAAGGGCACAAGAGAAAGAAAGAGCATGTGGTAGAGGTAGAAACCCTAGTCTCAACGCAATCCAATGAACTGCAAATATGCGCCCATGAAATATTGAGCTAAAGGCATGAGGAAGCATTCTTGACACCATAGTCATGTTGGAAACAAGCAACACTGAGAGGGGGGGTTGAATTAGTGTTCTACAAAAATTAATTATTTTATCCTAATCTTTATTCCACTTAACACATTTAATAAAAGTTAATGTGCAGGAATAGAAAACAAGAAACCACACAACCATAACACAAATATTTTTATGTGGAAACCTTGGAAGGGGAAAAAACCACGGTGGGTGGCCAATCCACAATAAGTTCTGAGTATACTCAAAAGAAGTATTACAAAATGGGAATGCACTTACATTTAGGCTCACTGCCCAAAAGATGGGGGCTCACTACCTTTACAATAGTTTAGAATTGATCCAAAAGAAAATGAATTGAATAGATAGCATCTACCAATGCTTGATTGCAATTTTGGTTTAGCTCTCCTCCTTTGACATCAATGACAAAATTGGGGAAACCAAAATTGCAAAAGCTATACGAGTATATCCGAAGATTTACAAAAATTTGAAGATGTCTGCAAAGACATTCTTCAGTCCTCCTAAGTTTGAGTCCCAGATACTCCTTAAACTCTCCAAAATGGTAATATGGCCACATAGAAGATAAGACAAGATTTCTGTAACTTCCAAGCTTTCGAGATCAGGAGCGATCACAACACTTTTTGCTTCTTTCAGAACATTTGCTATCATCTCAATTTTTGGACTTATCAACCCCCTGAGTTCACTTGCTTTGCTAATAACCCTTTCATTTTCAAACTTCAAAGTCTTTAATTGGTCAAGCAAAGATATTACCTAACTATCTTGATGACACACACTGCTAGTCAAAGGATCAAAGGTGTTGGAAATAATAGCCAAGTGTTGCTCAATATCTTTTATCTTTTTCTCATTTGCCTCAGTAAATTTTGACAAGATTAGGCAGGATTTGTACACATTTCCTCCTTCAGTTATAGCACCTTGGATATCTTGTATGCAAGTTGCTTGCAGATTCTTGTCCTTGGCAATTAATTTGATCAGGTTTCTAATTCTTTCCTCCTTAAATTCCTTTTTCACTTCAAGCCGAGATGAAAACTAAAAAGACTGGAAATGAGAATCTACATAGCTTATTAATATCTTCAAATCACCAGAGGAGGATCCTAATGGATCCATAACATGGGTATGCATCAATTTCTGAAAAACTTCATAAGCAAGTTTCATCAGCTCACTATCTTCAATGTGAGATTTCAATATTTTCTCATTGGCTTTATCTTGAGCTATTTTGGAAACTTTCAACATCTGGATTGGAGATAAGGTGTATTTTTTGATTGAACTCCCATCAAACTTAGAATCTGACTCTACCTCCTACTCCAACAAGGATTCTTTTACCTCTTTTGGATTGATATCTTGATTCTTTCCCTTGTCAATCTTAGATTGAGCTTCTAGAATCACTTTTGGTAATTCTTTTTCTTCATTGGACACTTCTTTCTCTTCAACAATCTCCTCACTTTGGTCCTTAGTTACAACATGCGTCTTAGTGTTTTCAACATTGGGGGAAGTTAGAATATCCTCAAATATTAGAGGATCAGATACATTCATATTCTCCTCATTTTCATTTCCTTCTTCTGACTTATTCACTTCCACATTCACTTCCTCATGACTTTGAGCCTGATCAATATTGACTTCCTCAATATTTACCTTCTCTTTTGACAAGAACTCTTCTAGAACTTTCTTTGTCTCACTCATAACAACATTAGTGTCACCAACCATGATTTTATTTATTCTTGACTTGCTTTTGAATTCCTTTTTAACTTTCAGAAGAAGTAGATCCATTTCTTCAATTTCCATTTCCGGGCACAAGTAAGCAAGAACTCTTTTCGTCATGTTTTCTTCCTATGTTCTAGCACTCTCCCTTCTCGATTCAATAGCATTGTATAGGCTTGTGGGCAAGCCAAACATGATTTCAACTAGAGTTTTATTGAAAAATTTCAAATGCTTAACTGCAACTTTTTTGAGAGTCTTCTTACCAGAATCATCAAAGAACTCATATAGATCACAGAGTGGCTTGAGATTACCATCAACTACTAATGCATTTTCAACTTCTTCCACTGACATGCTGGGTTTTTTAGTTTTGGGCTTCTTCTAGGATTCTTCACTTTTGTTGGAAGGCTTCCTTTTGTTCAACTTGACCACATGAGTCCTAGTAGCCTTCAATTCTCTTACTATTTCTTCTGAGTCTGTCTCTTCTTCTTCATCTGCGGATGCAGCTTTATAGGTCCTTAAACTTTTGTTTTTCTTTCTTCTTCTAGAGGCTTCGGCCTTGTTTGGCTATGTTGCAGGGGAACTCCTAGTTGTTCTGGTGTTAGGAGCAGTTTTTCTCAGACCAGCTATTGTTGCCTTTTCCTTCTTCTTTGTTGCTTCAACTTCATCTCTTTTCCTTCTGATTTCTTTCAGTTTTTCAATTAGGAGACCCATTTCCTTTCTTACCCTTCTAATTGTCACTGGCTTCCTCAATTCTGAATGTACTTGAAGTCTCTTCTTTGCATAGGTGCCAAACCTTTCTTCATTAAGATCCAATGGAGAATTCAGTGGATGTTCTACAAACATCCTTAGTATATTTTCATCCACTTCATAGCCCATAGGCATGATCCAAACAGTTCTTAGATTAGTCACTTCCATGTGACATTGATCAATGTCCACCATGAAGCATATATAATTTTTATATTGTTCTACTACAGCTTCAAGGATCCTCTCTCTGACATGCATCTATTTTTGAAAGCCTTTGAAATGACCCCATAGGATTGTCTAACGAGTTTTCCGGTCACCAAGACTACATAACATGTCCCAAATCTATACTGCTACCGAAACATCATTTCCCCATTGAACTTTTCCAATTCTTGGTACCTCACATGAGAAGTAAAAGTACAGGCAGATTAACAAGTTTTTGAACGTGAACACATTCTTTTTTTCCTTCTTGATTTTCTTCAGATTCTCCAAGAGTTTCTCTCTGAGCACTTCACATAGATCATAATCCACATTTTGTTTGATCATCTCATATGCTATGTAAATGGCAGTGCCAGATACATAATCTTCCCAGCTCGAATGATAAATATTATACCCTATGATCATGGTTGAAAATCTTACATCAACCTCAACAATATGACTTATAGTCATTGCCCTTCTGTCCCACTGCGATCCAGTCACTTTAGTGACATCACCATTCTTTGTCGACTTCAATACTGGAAGTTTTCCAGAAGAATTTAAGCCTGTAACTACACAAATAGCTTCCTTGGTAATTTTAAATGGTGTATCTAGCCACATAAACTTATCATGCACTCTACTTAGAATGTATCAAACCCACTCATCCTCCTCAGATATGGGAAAATTCATGAATTGTGCAAATTTATTGTCCACTAGGGTTTTGAATTCAGGTTTCACCGAAAAATATTCTTGCACTATGTGATTAGAATATAATTCCAATAGCTGCGCACTACCCAAATCTTCAATGTTCGCATGCACATATGCCCTAATATCTTCATTGTGCATAACACCGTACGACACAGAAGAAAATGATCCTAAGGGCTCAGTGTCTACCAATTTATATGGATGCCATTTGAATTTAGGGCGCGGTCTGTCCTTGACTTCAACTAAGCGAGGGGTAGACATAATTATGAGTACACAAATTTACAGGTTTTTCTATAAATGCCTTTTGGAGATGAAATGGAAGTTGATCACAGATTCTCTTCTTCACTTTGGAAAGGATCACCTCAAAGTACTTCAGACTTCTTTCTCTCGAATGTAGTGTAACAAATGAGAGTGAAAACGATTCTTTTATTTTCATCGAACCTAACTCTTTACTTTTTGCAATAAATGCTCTTGCCCTAATTCTATAGGTTTTTAGACTTTTTATATTCTAGGGAAAACAATTCTTGTGTGGATCTATAATAATATTCATTGATGCCTTAGATTCATTCCACAATGACTGAAGAATATTTGATTTCCTACTGGACTCATCTGAATTCCAGTACTGATCACTTGTAGGGGGTTTAGAGGATTTTCTTGACAGTGCTCCCTAATGCAAAAACCTATAACTAGTTTCCAGGAATGTTACTAGAAGAGGCTTCTGGTGAGGATCCATTTTCTTTTGTAGAGGGATTCTTCTTCACCCATTTCTTTTGCATCTGCTTCTTGATCTCATTAGTAGTGATCTTTCCTTTTCCCTCAACATCTGGTTGCTTATTCTATTTTACCGGACCTCTTCTATTCCAATAGAATCTAGAAGTGTGGCCAAATTTGTTGCATCTGTAGCAAACGACACTTCTCTATCTAGGCCAATTGTTTTGCTAACTTTGTCTTGATCTGCATTGGTTAGCAACATGTCCAAATCTATAGCATGCATAGCATTTGACATCTCTATGAGGGTTATACATCATAGTTCTGCATTCACTTGACTTGTGACCATACCTATAACAATTAAAGCACTGACTTGAGAATGATGTTGTACTTGTGTTCACCCTACTACACTAGGAAGCCATATGACCAAATTTGTTGCAAGTATAACAATAACCATTAAATCTTTGAGCATTAGGTTGCCTTACCAGACTTCTTTTGGGTTCATTCATCCGGTCTCCTTGTTTGAATTTTCCTTGTCTGGAATTCCTTTGTCCAAAGCTCCTTTGTGCAGATTTAGAGCTTTCTCCTTCTTCATATCCAAGACCTCATTTGTCAGCATCAGTTATTTGTCCCTTGATTAACTCATCAAGTTTGGCTGAGCTTTCTTTGAATTTCTCCTTGAACTCATTTGTTGTAGCAAGTTCATCCCTGAGATCATCAAGCTATTTTTCAAGCTCTTCTTCATTGTTCTTGGATTGCTCCAATTCATTTTCTAGTCGGATGCACTGTTTATAATTTTCTTTCAAGGATTGTACAAGATTTTCTTCATTTCTCTTTCTGTCCTCTAACTCTTTAGTCATCTTCATCATGATGGATTATGTCTCACACTTCAAGGTAGCATTCTCTTGGGAAAACTTTTCACATTCTTCTATTTTCTCCTTCAGGGCTTGACTGAGTTGTTCATCTTCACTGGTTTTGTTCTTATGCTTGAGCTAACCACATAATTCCTTTCTTTTCTCCCTTGATTCATCGATCTTGTCTTTCAATGACGATGATTTTTTCTACATTTTCAAGATTTTCTTGCAATTCCCGGATCTCATATTTTGATGGTCAAGATCATCCAAGGCCACCACGAGTTGTTGTTGAAGACTGCTTGTATCCATGAATCTCCAAGATCTCCCCAAGCTATTAGAATTCTTTAGAGGAACAATCTTTGATACCAATTGTTGGAAACAAGCAACACTGAGAGGGGGGGTGAATCAGTGTTTTTCAAAAATTAATTCTTTTATCTTGATCTTTATTCCACTTAACACATTTAATCAAAGTTAATATGCAGGAACAAAAAACAAGAAACCACACAACCATAACACAAGGATTTTACGTGGAAACCCTGTAAGGGAAAAAACCACGGTGGATGGCCAATCCATAATAAGTTATGAGTATACTCAAAAGAAGTATTACAAAATGGGAATGCACTTGCATCCAGGCTCACTACCTAGAGCTCACTGCTTAAAAGATGGGGTCTCACTGCCCTTACAATAGTTTAGAATTGATCCAAAAGAAAATGAGCTAAATAGATAGCATCTACCAAAGCTTGATTGTAGTTCTGGTTTAGCTCTGATGTCAAAGTTTTGTCTTGATGACTGATATTGAACTTCTGCTATATTCTACTCAAGTTCGCACACAAAATCTTTATGCGCAAGTGAAACTGCACATGACATCGCTCAAATACACCTTAGACTTTCACAACATACACACACACAACTTCTTCATGCATCCAAATGATGTGATCAATCATCTAAATATATCCGCTCACTAGGAATTAGTCGCCACAGGTTGGCTCAACAAAACTTAATAATATTTGCAACTAGTCGGCCCAAAACATAAATAATTTCAATGCGTATCCAAACAAGTTAGCTACACAATAGCTAGGATCAATAATCAAACATATGAACTTGAAGATATTTAAAATAATTTGACTTTATACACACCATTTACATTGAGTCGACTCTATCAAGCAAATAGACAAAAAATGTCCTACCGAACCTTCAAAACTACATAGCCACAAAAGTAATGTATCTCCCAAAAAATGCACCCTATGCAAAGTCATGAAAACTAAGCTTTCTGGAGAAACATGGGATCATTTCAAGGTTGTGGGTCACCTGAAGCTGAAATGAACCTCCGGAGAAGGCCAGCTTCCTTTGGTATCACCTAAACTAATGATTCAGTAAAGGGAAAAGGGAGAAAGAGTACATGAATGAAACTAAACTATGGTGATACACCGAGTTTGATGAGATCAATGGAATACTTAGAGTGCACTTGAAATTTGTCAACGATCAGAAAGATACATATCAAATTCTATGAGCTACACATTAATATGTCACAAACAGGTTTGATACACACACTTTTTCAATAAAGGAAAAGACTTTCACATAATAGAATCTATGTGTGATTATGTAAACACAGCTTTGTGATTCATATAATGGTGCTTTTTACAAAGGAGGGCATGAAACACCAAATAAAGTTATAAAGGAATAAAAAGAATTCACAAGATAACTTGATTATTAACCTAAAATGCACAACACTTTGCAAGAAACAGTAATGGAAAACTGAAGCGTCAACAGAGGCCAAGGCAACTCTGTACTTTATATTCCAAAATCAAAGTGAGTTACAAAATATACACTAATTTGTAACATTACAAGATTCAATAATAAGATGCTTCACGTGCTTAACAAACAATTTCAATGATTCACAGCACAAAATGATGATCCAGTGAAACTATCAGACCAAATGCCTTGTTCCATGAGTACTCTACCGGTAACACATAGTTTTTCACTTTATCTGCTGGGTGATTGAATGCATAACTGCAGACCAAAACGATGACTTCAGTTGCCATCAATGACAACACTAGAAGCCAAAAACCATGTCCACATAAACCATATGCCAAAAAGTAATGCCTCAACATTTATGAATCCATGAAAGTACATAAACCCTCACAAAATCTACTGAAAAATATGGTTATAGATGGCCCTATGAAAAAAGAGGATTCTCCAAATCATTAAATGAAAAATGGGCACCATCTCCCCCTTAGAATTTGTGAAAATTGGTAGTTGCAGAAGTGGTTACAACATTGATGAAATTTCTTGGGATTTTTACAACCATTTCAACATCTTGCAAAAAATTTAGCCCCATTTGGATATTACTTTGTCCATTTGCATTAATCTAACACCCTTCTAGATATTGTGAAACTTTGGCATTGATGTGGATTTATCCTGATGCCACCAAAACTTCCATAATATCTTGAAGACCCCATAAATTTTGTAATAGCATAACTTAGTCTTTTTTTACCCAGTTTTCTCCAAATTCGAAATGAAGATACCCATATGGACCTTTTACAAGATAGGAAACTCAGATAACCCTTACAATTTTCCATTTTTTTGTATTTCTCAATTTAGGGTAATTAACTAAGGACCAAGGGACTAATGCAACAACTAGAGGCATAAAATCATGCAAGATGACTCAGGTAAGATCTCTTAGATTTGTTATAAATGATGGGCTATAAGGTGGGAATGAAATTTCAATAATAATCTCTAGTGGATTCTTTATTATGACCTTGGGAAGCCACATATACCTCCTTGCATTGGGATAACCACCATAGCATAATATGAAATATAGTAACTATTTTCATCTCAAATGGTTATTGTAGGTTTGGAAAAGCCAACACAAAGTACATTATTAATTTTCTTCCTAAAGTCCTTAAAGTATTTTTATTACATATTACCCCATTCAAAACTATTTCCATGAGTTTTCATTGCATGTAGAGGGTTTTATGGATTAAAATGTTTTTACTATTTTTTCTTAAATATTTGGTTGCCCCTATAAAGGTCCTTATTTTAGTTATAATTTTGGGCTTGGGATAGCTCACTATGGCCTCTACTTTTTCTAAGTCTATATCAACTACACGATCTTATTTACCAAACCAAAGAACAAATATAATTTTCTTAACAAATTCACACTTCTTATGGTTCAATCAAAGCTTATTCTCCTTCAAACTCTACCTCACTTTCTCTAGATGTGCATCATGTTCCTCATATGTTTGACTAAAAATAAGAATGCCATCCAAGTATAAAAGCACATGGTCATCAATGAGAGGTTGTATAATTTCATTCATTAGTCTTAGTTTTTTTTGGTGCACTAGAAAATTTGAACGAATGTAATAACCATTCAAATAAACCCTATCTAGTCTTGCATGTCATTTTCCATACATCCTCTTAATTTGTTCTAACTTTTTGTTCTAACTTGATGATATCCAAACCTCAAATAAAACTTATTGAATAACATAGTATATTATAAATTATTTATTATTTATTGAAAGATATTATTTAACACATTGAATTCATAAATGTGCTAAAAACCATCTTTCTTGGTATCACTAGTGCAGGAGAACCGCATGTTAACATGTTGGCTCTTATAAAACCACATTCTAACAATGTACAATATTTCTCCTTCACTTTAGTATCCTCTAATATGCTATGTTAATGAAGACCTATGATGGGAAGGGGAAAATTGACCAATTTAATTGTATGCCATGCTCTATGGATCTACAAGGGACAAGCCTTTGCAATTATTAAAAATATCTTCAAATTGACATATGAGCTGGTCCACACCTTCTTTTTTATGTTTTTTATACAACCCATGCACTGGTTGAACCTCCACCATATTATTTTCTTTCGTATTACCCCTCAACATCAATAATACAAACTTTCCACTTACATTTATTAGATACCTTACTTGGGAAACACTTATAATTGATACTTTGTTTCCCCCCTCTTATATCTTTATATTCATTTCTTTTCCATTCTTAACCAAATGGTACTTTTTCAACCTCCTATAGAAGGGTGCATCCCATTCATACGGGTAGGGATAGGGGCTTCCAAACACTCTAGCATAAATATACAAATGACTAATATCTATGATTACCTCATCCTTGAAGTCTATGCAATATGGAAATTTAATTATATATTGTGTCTTGACTAAAATATCCACACCTTTTTTTAGCCCCAAGGAATTCACTTAGTAAACTTGTCCTATATTTCATTCAATCATATAATCTTAAATGATACTCCTAACTTTCATTTCTACATATATATTGAATTGTTATACTCCATTCCTAGTAACGATTCCTATTAAAATATCACCTCTTTTTACTATATCTTAAGTTCCTTTTTTTAATGATATTTTTATACCCTATTTATTTATAGCCATCAAATATCCAACTAAACATCTCATTTTTACTAGTATCACACCTAAATATAGTAGGAATATATTTATACTATAATAATTAAATATATAGATAAAAAAATGAATATTGGAGTGAGTACATGTGTTTGTTTATAAATTTTTTTACATGTTTGGATCAAGAAAATAAATAAATATTTGTGAATAGGATAATTGTAAGAAACTAGAAATAAAAGCATTCACATATCTAATATCTACCCATTAAAACTAAAAAAAATCTCTACAGTCTTATCATTTTATAATCCTTTAAATAAGGTGTCTATTAACAACTATAAAAAATATCTAAAAATAGTAGAAAAATGTAAATATGCTTTTCCTATCATTTATAAGTTAGACAAAAAATTGATGTATGCTATCCTTTGGGTGGATTTCCACAAAGAGAGTCATTTCCCATTTACCTTTTATATTATCCTATCAAGTGTATATAAGTCAAATCCCTCTCTTTGAATAGAAATTTTATTTCCTCTATGGTGTGCAAACACCTACATCATTTCACCCTACATAAATAGAATAACCAATTCCTCTTTTTGGAATAATGAAAGATAAAAGTAAAGAGAGATAATTTTATATTTATATATAATTTTTACTCCAATTCATATCCCCTAGGCCCAACCTATTACCCCTTCCATTATCTTACCAAAAATACGTAAGAAATGTATCAATATATTTACCCTCTCTACCCCTAATACATAGTGATACATTTGTATTTTTTTAATAATATATACTATAGTATGAACTAACATGCTATGATATTTTCCATCTAGTAACATCCTCAAGAGTTAAAGCAGTTCAATGAATAATTATTTGGGTGTTTCTTTATCTAAAATCTAAGATTCTATACCAAAATTTGTGAGCCTTGGGTTCACTAGAGAACAAATACTAAATAGTATTGTAGACACCTAAAATATGACCTTACCCAACCACACCTAATTTTATCCTATCTAAAGCCTTTAATTAAATAAGATATTTATCATTTATTTAGTTATTCCCATCATTTTCCCATATTTATCCTAATTTTTAAATAAATAAATATTTATTATTTATTTACTTATTTTTCCCTTCACATGATCCCATTAATTAAATAAATACTTATTTAATTAATTCTCCTTTATCCTTTATCCTTTTTCATTTAATCATAGCCCTCCATCTTGTTCACATGGATCAAAATCTACTTTGCCATCATGTGACAAGTGTTCCCTGTAATGAAACAACTTCCACAATAATAATATAATATGAAATCTAATGAAAATACTTAATAATAATATGCCACTTCAAGAGGGAAACCTCCTAATCCACTTCGAGGAGGATACCTCCAATAGTTTTCAACAAGAACACAATACTCAACATGATGATAATAACCTAGATATACCTTCTATATACTATACTTATGCCTAGGATATCACCCAAATCGACCTAGATAACCCTATATAAGCCTTAGGCTGACATAAATAACTAAATAACAATATACTAATGATAATATGACTTAATTAAGAGTTAAGATATTCATAATCCAACTATTCATAACCCAATGTACTCTAATATTGAGGGGGTAGCATGCCCCACCTCTTCAAAGAAGCATTATCCTCAATGCTAAGCAATTTTGGATTCTTCTGAAATAACTCCTCGTCCTCCCATGTGGCATCTTCATTTGGAAAATTCTTCTATTGGATAAGATTACTGAGTGAGTGTTTCGATCCTTAGCTTCCTTGTGTGTTTCTGAAGAATAAAATCCGGTTCTAATATGATTCTTCCTTCTTCATCGAGCTTAGGTAATATTGATTGAGAGACTTCTAATTAACACAACTAGGCCACAAATCCATCAAATTCTTTCTTAAGAAACTTCTGCATTTGATGAGAGCTTACCATTTTTGGGGACTTTTCCTTTAGCCCTCTTAGCTCTATTTTCTTTCCTTTTGATTCAAATCTCATGAACAATTCATGGAAGTTCATCTTAGTTTTTCCCAAAGTAGTAAGCCATTGAGCTCCCAAAACAATAACTGCTGCACACATGGAGATAGCATACATTGGGCTATCAAGGTGATAATATCCCATGGACAATTTAATGCTATGACACTTTCCAGAACAAATAACAATATCACTATATACAATCAAGACCTAAAACTGTGGAGCTAGATATATAAAACAATTTAGACGAGTAGACAACCTTTTGTTGATGAAATTATGAGTACTACCCAAGTTGATCAACACTGTTACTTTCTACTTCTTTAAGTAACCCACTACCTTGAGTGTCTGTGGAGTGCTAAAACTTGAAAGTGCATGACAAGAAATGATTGGTTGGGAATCATGTGATTTCTCATCTAACTCCCTTTCACCCTCTAATATTGGTTCCTCCTCTTCTTCCTCACTCAGACCTTCAATATAGAACAATTTATTTTTATTGCATTTATGTCCTCGACTGTATTTGCTATCACAATTGAAACACAAACCTTTTTCTCTCTTCTCCTCAATTTGTTTTGGAGTCAACCTAGTAGGTTGAGGGAGATAAGGTGTTGAATATCCTTTCTCTCTTATCACATTAGCCCCTTGCTTTCTAGGAATGAAATACTTCTCCTCTATCCTACATGCTAAGATAAATGACTCAAATATAGAGCTAGGACTAAACATGCATACCTCATGTTGAATGTGATCCTTGAGACCAAAACAAATCATTCAATTTAAATCCTTTGTAATTGTATCCACTCTTAAGGATATATTTTGGAATTGTTGAATTTAATCCTTGACTGATGCTATTGTTGAAGTTTAGCTAGCTAGTTGAAGAAGTTGTCTATCACACTGTTGCTATACTATGATTGGAGCTCCTTTGTAAAAATTGACCATGAGACAGTGATACCCTTTTTGTTTTGATGAGTATGAAGCAATCTATACCAAATGAATTTATTTTTTCTATATATAGGGAAGCCATTGTGACCTTTTGTCTATTTGGGACTTGATGTACATCAAAAATTTCTCCATTTGGTTTATCCATGTTAGTGAATCCTTTCCATCAGAATTTTTCATATCCACCTTTGGTATCAAATTCCTAGATCCCATATGAGTATTAATATTTGGATCAAGAGTAGCCGACCTAGATGATTCACCTTGATTGATTGAGACCTCCTTTCTTGGTTCATTCATATAAGCACTTAACATGCTTCGTATGTTCGATATAGCTCCTCTTAGGACACTCATATCCCTATACACTAATGAAATGTCTTCCTTGACCTTTCTGATTTCCTCATTGAGAGCAATATCCTCTATTATTACTTCATCCTTGTCAGGAGATTTTCCCGGTGTGACAACATTCTTTTTGTCTCTTGTTTTAGGCCCTGCCATTGATGAAAACTAACAATTTTGAAATCAATCACACAAATGAAACTTAGATTTTATGAAATTTTTACTTTAAATTACTAGAGCCAAGATACCACTTACCTAGAAAAAACTCTAAAAAATTAGCAGTTGCAAGCTTGAGAGTGAATTTTTTGAAAACCCTAATTTTTCAACAAATCACTTATTTATGCTTTAATATCTCTAAAAATTGGATTGTAGCCTCCTATACTATGTATGCAACAACCCACTAAAAATAAGTAACCAATTCTTTAAGATTTTGGAGATATGCACTTTCCAAAAGAATTGGGCAAAAACCCTAGTTTTGCAATAATTCGCTCAATTTTGCTCCAATTCATCTGAAATTTGGACTGTATCTTCTTAAATATGTTCTTCAAATCCATTTAAAAATTAGAGAAAAATACATCAAATTCAGAGAGACATGCTCTTCCCAAAATGACCTCCAATATTAAGAAAACACCTAGCCTCTACAATACAAGATTATGCTCTGATACCATTTGTAATAAAACAACTTCCACAATAATAGTATAATCTGAAATATGATGAAAATACTTGATAATAATATTCCAATTCAAGGGGAAAACCTCCTAATCCACTTTGAGGTGGATACCTCCAATAGTCTTCAATAACAACACAATACTCAACATGATGATAATAACCTACCTATACCTCCTATATACCATACTTGTGCCTAGGATATCATCCAAGCTAGCCTCTAGAGATAACCCCTATATAAGCCTTAGGTTGACCTAAATAACTAAATAACAATACAATAATGATAATATGACTTAATTAAGAGTTAAGATAGCCACAATCCGACTATTCATAACCCATTGTACTCTAATATACTCTAATATTAAGGTTGTAGCATTCCCTTCACATGCCTAACTACCTCCTTATCTAGATTCATTGAACCTAAACACCTCCCCAAAATTCAAAATAACTTTTCATCTTATCCATTCATCTCATCTAAACCTCTTAATCCTAGCCATTCACATAAGGATTTTTATCCTTATCCCAATCCTAAACCTAAATCCTATCCCACATGTGCCACTTGTCACATGACTACATCCTTGATCTTAAACCTAATCCTCCTTCAATTTTAGACATCCATCATCAATCATTCCTAGTCATTGTTTTTTTCTCTTCATGACTCTATATCTAGAGGCTCTCATCCTTCATTTCTAGCTCTTACAACCACTTATCAATCTATCATATCTACATGTCATTTTGATCTCTTATCTTGCAAATCAAGGTTATGCTAGAGCATTAAGCAATCCAAGATATCAACGTCAAAGAGAAAATCAAATGGAATAAGGGTGCACTCCATTTCCACTCATTAAGGAGTGAAGCAAAGATTATGGGTGAAGGTATTGTGTGTTGTATTGCTTTATCTTCCATTTTGTTTTCCTTCAATCTTTTCCCCATCTTCATTTTAGCATGCTTGAGAGGAACCATGTCCCATTTAAACCATTTCTAGTGAAATTTCACAAGTTTTTGTGATGTAGAAAGTGTTTTTAGGTCATAGACTATAAAGTGGCACCTTTGTTTCACATAAAGGTACCTTTGTAGCATAGAGTTGGGCCTTTGTTTCACATCAAGGTGTTGGTGTAAATAGGTGTTTCACCTATCTAGTTCACTAGTAGGTCCTAGGTGTTTTTTCTAGAAGTCTTAGTTGACTAGATAAGATCTTATCATATCTTAGATCTGTTTGGATTTTATTTAATGCTTGTGTCCTAGGTCATTTAAAAATGTTGAGGTAGTTGTCTCATTATATAGGATTAAGACACATGTCAAGATCTTGTCCAATTCTATCTCATATTCTTGCCTTTATAAGCAAGGAACCATATGTACATCTTATTCCAGTTGATTCCAATCCAATATCATTGCAATCTTGAGTATTGCATATTGGCCATTATCTTGCATCCATTATTGCAAATTCATGTTATTGCTTTCTCTCTTGTAAAAGTTTTTTGTTTTATTTTTGCAAGTGATCCTAGAGGCTTGATTCCTTAAGTGACTCTAACATGGTATCAAAGCTTCAAATTTGCTAAACCACTTCTTAGATTTGAGGGTGATTTGGGCTTGAGCTTTTGCTAGGTGCACATTGGGGTGAAATGAACCTCATGGTTGAATCCAAAAGGCCCAAAAACCCTAATTTTCATATAAAATACTTGATATTTGGGAACAAAGTTTTAGGCCATTTTTTAGGGTTTTGAATTTTTGGCAAAAAAAATTCTATACAATTGTACAAAATCCATACAATACAGATTTGAACTAACCCTACCTCATTGTACCATCTACAGGCATCAGTAGGTGTCAAGGAATCCTACAAGGACTATTCAACGTCCGCAGGTTGTACTTTTGTGTTAGTTTGGTACTGTTCACATAGTCATTGCATCACATGGTACATTTATTTCAATTATGTTCTATCATTACTAAAGAACTTGTAGCATAGAGTTTAACATATCTCATTTTTTAGTTACACCTTATATTCTACGTGTACCCATTTATTTTCAAGCTTAGAAGTGAGAAGTTAAATAGAATAGTTGATTCTTTAAGCACAAGGAGTTGCATTGCTCATAAAACTAAGATAGGAAATAACTGGATTCAACTCAATGAAGGAGTTGGATTCAAATATTTGGACCTTAAAGAAGTATGGAGAATATGCCAAAACCTAGTTAGCCAAGATAGAGCATAGTGGTTGGATTACTTCATTCAAGATGGAATTTGTTTAAAAAGCATCAATTATGTATACCTTAAGGTTCTATGGAAGAACTTGATTAGAGAAAAGCATAGTGAATGTTCAAAATTTTGTGCAAGATGGCTTGTATGTCAGCATGGAAAATAGATAAGTCAAACACAAGATTCCATCAAGGTCATTACCTATTCTAGAGAGATCATGGGAAGATATACGTATGGATTTTATATTAGGATTGCCAATGACTTAGAGAGGTAATGATTCTACCTTTGTTCTTGATAGAATGTTTAAGATGACACATTTCATTGCTTGCTTGAAGAATAGTGATGCATCCCATATTGCAAGTTTATTTTTCAAGGATACTTTTAGGTTGCGTGGATTTTCTAGGAGCATTGTTTTTGATAGAGATGCCAAATCTGTTGGTTATTTCTAGAGCACATTGTGGAAGAAAATATGTGTTAAGTTTGACAACAATTCAACTTACCATCCAAAGACAAATAGATAGATTGAGATAGTCAATCAAAGCCTAGATAATTTGTTGAGATGTTTAGTTAGGATAAGCCCAAATAATGAGATTTGATCTTGGTGCATGTAAAATTTACCTAGAACATGTGAATAGTAGCACAATGAGGATGCCACTCCAAGTTGTTTATAGTTAATATCCAAGAAGATTTTTAGAGTTGAATACAACTAGAACTAGTTCCAAGAGTGTAGAAGTTAAAGACTTTGTTGAGAACATGCAAGATATGCATAAACACGTCAAAGGCTATATGGAGTGGAGTAGATAGAGGTACAAAGAGTGCATGCAAACTACAAGAGAAAAATGAATTCTTGGAAGGGGATTTGGTTTTATTGTATGTAAGGTATTGAAAAAGATCTTAGCCAATTCTTATGAGATCAAATTGCTAGAAAAAAATACATCTCACCAATCTTTAATGTGACATATTTGTATGAATACTATCGAGGAGAAGAAACAAGAGAGGAAGAAGGTTATGCTAGACTATAAGGCACTTATGCTATAGAAGTCTAAAGAAGAAACTGAGTGCATTCTAGATTAAAGGATGGTGAAGAAGACTAGAGGAAATAGATAGAATGAATACAGTCAAGTGGAATAACAAAACAGTAAAAGGTTCAAGATAGTTTTTGTAAATATAAGTATTATAACTATTAGATTAAAGATTTTTCTACCTAGGATGTCTAGTGCAGTAACATCCCCTGGTTGAAAGCAATCCTGCATCACCTTAACACTTTTATTTTTTCCTTCTGTAACTTTTGTGTTGCAAATTTCATGCAATTCTTGCCAAATCTCTCTTCATATTTATGCTGGTGAGAATTCAGGTGTTTGACCGTGCATTCACACTTGGATGGGCTAGAGACTTCTTCGAATCTCTAGACATGTGAGATTACACGACGATTACACGTACCCAAATCGACAGTTAGGATTTTAAGTCAATGTCAGATGTAAGTCGTCTGTCAACGTGATCCAACTCCACGCAAGCTTCTCTAAGCAATCAGATTGTCTAGATGATGACGAGTAGCAAGAATTTATTGCCTAGGCATATTCGACTCCCATTTTTGGGAGCCTGAGAAGCTTGGAGATCTGTGTTGGATATAGGGATGTTTAGTCACTCCTCGAAGGTCTGAAAGCTAATATTTAATCGGTTTTCTTCCGAAATTTGGAAGAGTGAACCATGGCCTAGGTCATATCAATCAATCCAAAATTCATTGCCGAATGTTCCAGTGTCAGAACAATTTATTCTCCTTAGACATGTAATTTTTTTTTATTGAGAAATATCCTTTCTTTTGTTTTCCTCTAAGACATGTAATTAGCCGATAGGCTATATTATGTATGAGCTTTTGGCCTGAAACAAGTCTCATGCCATAAAACAACTGTGGTTTGCCGTCAATCTCATGCTGGAATACTGCAAACGGTACGTCAGTTGCAAGTTGTTTTCGTTGTGCGTTGGTGGAGCTAGTCGTTCTCGTTTATGGCCATGCGAATGTTTTGCAAGATAAGTGTGGATAAAATAGTTGTCAGTTAGGTATTTTCCCTGTTTTAAGATCGATGGTACGGTGCAACTATCCCAGTTCGATCTTTATGAAGGGTGGGGTCTGGTGCAACTACAATTCCTTCGTGTTAGCATTTTATTGGTCCACATGGCACATAGGACAATTCCTAGGGTACATACGACATGCTTACAAATATCTGGGTCTTTGGGACAAGCAAAATTCCACATAGTTCTTGCCAGATTACAAGATTTGAGCAGCCGCAGAATCGTGTGACCAAGCATTATGTAACCTGGAACGATATGAAGGGGGCTTCACACTACTGTCTCGGTTCATTCTATAGGCCTGGTCTTGCTTAGTTCATGATTGTTTAAATAGAGCACGAATGATTACTCTTCCACATTAGCACTGACCATATTTAATTGTTGAGTTGGTTGGGCATAAATGAGGGTGTCCGTCTTCTTGTCTGTGACGTGTGCCGTAAAAATATCAACCTCCAGCTCAGTCATCATAAATTTGTATCTTCCCCATCTACTATTGGTAAATATCTGAGAATTCACCGCTTATTAACCCTACAAAAAAAGAATGAATCTATTCAGCACAAACACACAGCTCTGATAGAGATATTAGTGGATGCAAGCTGCGGGAGAAAGAACAGAAAGAAGACAAGATAATGGTGCGTACGGTGAAAGAACACAAAGAAAACAAGTGAAGACAAAGGACCTGAGTGTTTGTTTTATGATAACAGGTATCGTATTAGCTTGTCATTATGGTTTTTTCTTGCTTCCATGTCATATTTCGCATATCCCTTCTTTATAGCATCTGGGTAAAACTTCATTTCCCTAACAAATACCAGTCATTCGGCCTACTTTATGTATTTCTGTATAAGATGAACCCAATCTTGACGTAAGATAAAGAGCGACCTCACACAACGTACACTCCAATGGCCGCGATTGATTCTCTCCCATTGAATATGTTATGCCATTCTTTTAGTTCTTTCTTATGGTGTTAGTTCTCTGGTATTGACCTTTCGCTTCTCAAAACTCTTGCTCACTGCTGTTGACCCTTATCATAAGCTGGTATTGACCTTTCACTTCTCCAAACTCTTGCTCGCTGTTATTGACCTTTCGCTTCTCCAAATTAGTGACCTGCAGCCTAAAAATAAGGTTTCCACGAGGGTTTTAGAGAATGTTTATTAAAATGAAAATTACAGCCAATATCCTTATAATGAGCACATCTATTTCTGAAAGCTATAAACTTCAAATCAGTTGAATTGAGTATGTGGTTGGGGAGACAGGTGTATATATACGAATAGTGAATACATAGTTAGCCTTAGGGAGGGTAAATATGATTCTGTTCGTGCATTCAAGTTTTCACTTTCTGTCAAACTTGTTTTGGGGCACGTCAGGAGGACACAGAGAGAATAAAAACTAAATAATACTTTTGCTGATTGTTAAAGCAACTCTCTCATCATAAAGCATCGGTATTTTTATTTTCCTTTTAAAGAAATAAAATATTAATTAAGTAATAATATTTAAATATTTTAAAACTAAGAATTGGAACAATAATTGAAATATAAATGTAATAGTCATTCAATGATTCAAATAGTGTTTGGTAATCAGATTTAAATTTGGTATATTTTGGTCAATGTTTGGTTGTATTTTTCTTTGTCCAAGTTTGGATTTAGGCTAATGGAACTAATTCTTTCATTTGTGGAAATGAATTTCATCCATGGATTCAATCTATATTTGATGGCAACTTTGTAGTGGTGAATCTTTGTCATTTAGAAAATAGTTTATATAGGTCAATTCAATTTTAGAAAATATAATAAAAAAGATGGGGCTCCAAATCACCAAGATTTTACAATTTATTGATCTAATGAGTATTAAATTGCCACCAAATTATTAACTGTACCTCCAATATACTACCATGATCTTATGAGAATTCTCCAATCCATACAATGTCGCACAAATGATGATCATATCCATATACCACCTACTCCTCCATCTACCCATGGGATGCTTACTCCTAAATGTACATTTAGATGTTCTAAAAATAAGAGTCTCCTACTCTAAACATCATTATCAATGAGCAAGAGTCTTCTACTATTAAATATTAGCAATCTTGTGCAACTTCTTGGTTTCATAGCAATTAAGGAATATAGATAACTCTTAAACACTAGAGGGAACTTTGTCTAGTGCAAACACCAACATGGAGAGAATGTGGAGTCCTTATGATAAAACCGCTATCAATGCTACAACTATTTATAACTTCAATCACCATTCACGCATCATCCCATCCATAATTTTTTCCCAACCACATGAGAACAGTGTATATCAAAGAAAGGAGCAAATGGCTGAGGTAAAATAATCATTGAAAAAAAATAGACAAGTAAAATTCAAATGGATACCAAAAATTACAAAACAAAATTATCCCTATCAACCTCCATTAGTCAAAGAAACTATGGGGAAAAAATCAAGAAGGGAAGTTCATCCATCAAAAAAATTCCAACATTGCACAAGAAAGCTTCAGGAGCGAACTACAAGATATATGAAAAAGTTTGTTCCAATTGAATCTCCATATCCACCTACCATTGCTCATCCTCCCAAGTTTGGAAAAAACATATCCAAACTGTCAACCAAACAATCTACATCTCATATCTCTCAATGTTCACCACCATACACTTTGACATCCATAATATCCAAAGGTCGCATTAATCGTGTGTTGACAACAAGTCTTTATCATAAGGACTCTAATGGCTCCCTATCGTGATGTGTGCATCTAGATGACTCTAATATTTTCAAAAAATAAAATAACAAGCAGATACACAAAAAAAAAATTGCCCTTCAATAAGAACCACTATAGTGGCAAAAATGTGTTGTGCAAAATCGAACATCTACATGCGCCAAATCAGGTAGAAGCATCTTACCACATCCATAATAAATCCAACACTCCATCCATCTTATCCATAATAAATTTGTTCATCTATGAACCATCTATCAAATCCATGTTCACCCATCGCCATCCATAATCAAAATCAATCTTGATCTTGGTCAACGTTTATTGTACACTTAACACTTGCTTATGGTAAATTTCTTGACATGGTAAATTTCTTGACATGGGTCGTTATCATTCACCATACCCACCATTATCTGAGCCATCAACAATTCTCCAAATGACCATTCACAATCCAAATTGTAATCCTTGGCATCCTTTGCATGCCTCACACTTCCATTCATCCATTCATTTATTCGTGCATCCACCCATTACATTCCATACACTGCTACAAACTAGGGGCAAATACTTACATCTTAGTTTACACATACATATATTATTTTCAAATAATAAAGGAGTATGCAAAACATGCTAGAGGTGTTCTCTATATATTACAAGCAATTTGTATTTAATTCAATCAAAATTGTATATATTTGGGAGTACAAAATAAATGCCAAAGGTGTTAGAACTCTACATATTACTGACATTTTCTATATAATTCGAACAAGCTAGAATGAACACATTTTATGTTTACTTCTTTACTCTCTGATACAAATGGTTATACACCCATTATCTTTTCATACTTCTATTTTCTATTGTGAGACTAAACCTTTGTTTGTTCTAGTACCGGTGGTTGGCTTTACTTCCGAATATATATTACATGCAACTTCAGAAAATATAAATACAAATTTATAAAAGTGCTAAACCGCATGTCACACCCCTTACTCTCTATTTCTATCGACGTAACTCCTGTACCTCCCGCAAGTGCTAGTTAATAGGTATGGAATGTCTGACCTTGTTTCAGTCTCGGGGTCATCATAAAATCATATTTTGCCGAATGAGAATCTGTTTGTACTCCCATTTGTAAATCGTGAATATAAGCTTGCTAGTAAGTCATTATTGAGTCGTTGAGTAGTTCAGTGATTCAACAAATGGTGCATCGTTTGGTTTGACAAATAGAATTTGTGTGGTTAGTTCCCGCAGGGTAGTTCTTCTGTAACACTATATTTTATAATTATGTTAAGACTTCAAGAATTGTTTTAGCGGGATTCGAACCCCTTTAATTAAGACAAAACCACAAAAGACAAAATTTAAATAAGACGAAAGTTGTTATGGGCAGCGATTAAATTATTCAAGAGGCAACGATTAGTAAAGAATAAGATACGTCTCTTCAAAGAAATGGTTATTCCAAAAGGTATGACTTTAGAAGATAAAGATATAACTACACTTGCAACCGAGGTGCAAGGGTTACGCCGATAGAAAAATATAGAGAAGTAAGAGGGGTGTGACATGCAGTTTAGCACTTGTATAAATTTGTATGTATATTTTTACAAAGTTGCATGTAATATATATTTGGAGATAAAGCCAACCACCAGTACTAGAACAAACAAAGTTTTAGTCTCACAATAGAAAATAGAAATTATGAAAAGATAATGGGTGTATAACCATCTGTATCAGAGAATAAAGAAGTAAACATAAAATGTGTTCATTCTAGCTTGTTCGAATTATATAGAAAATGTCAGTAATATGTAGAGTTCTAACACCTTTGGCATTTATTTTGTACTCCCAAATATATACAATTTTGATTGAATTAAATACAAATTGCTTGTAATATATAGAGAACACCTCTAGCATGTTTTGCATACTCCTTTATTATTTGAAAATAATATATGTATGTGTAAACTAAGATGTAAGTATTTGCCCCTAGTTTGTAGCAGTGTATGGAATGTAATGGGTGGATGCACGGATAAATGAATGGATGAATGGAAGTGTGAGGCATGCAAAGGATGCCAAGGATTACAATTTGGATTGCGAATGGTCATTTGGAGAATTGTTGATGGCTCAGATAATGGTGGGTATGGTGAATGATAACGACCCATGTCAAGAAATTTACCATAAGCAAGTGTTAAGTGTACAATAAACGTTGACCAAGATCAAGATTGATTTTGATTATGGATGGCGATGGGTGAACATGGATTTGATAGATGGTTCATGGATGAACAAATTTATTATGGATAAGATGGATGGAGTGTTGGATTTATTATGGATGTGGTAAGATGCTTCTACCTAATTTGGCGCACATAGATGTTCAATTTTACACATGACACATTTTTGCCACTATAGTGGTTCTCATTGAAGGGCGATTTTTTTTTTGTGTATTTTCTTGTTTTTTTTTTTTTTGCAAATATCAGAGTCATCTAGATGCACACATCATGATAGGGAGCCATTAGAGTCCTTATGATAAAGACTTGTTGTCAACACACGATTAATGCGAGCTTTGGATACTATGGATGTCAAAGTGTATGGTGGTGTACGTTGAGAGATATGAGATGTAGATTGTTTGGTTGACGATTTGGATATGTTTTTTCCAATCTTGGGAGGATGAGCAATGGTAGGTGGATATGGAGATTTGATTGGAACAAACTTTTTCATATATCTTGTAGTTCGCTCTTGAAGCTTTCTTGCACAATGTTGGACTTTTTTTGATGGATGAACTTCCCTTCTTGATTTTTTCCCCATAGTTTATTTGACTAATGGAGGTTGATAGGGATAATTTTGTTTTGTATTTTTTGGTATCCATTTGAATTTTACTTGTCCATTTTTCTTCAATGATTATTTTACCTCGGCCATTTGTTCCTTTCTTTGATATACACTGTTCTCATGTGGTTGGGAAAAACTTATGGATGGGATGATGCGTGAATGGTGATTGAAGTTATGAATAGTTGTAGCATTGATAGCAGTTTTATCATAAGGACTCTACATTCTCCCCATGTTGGTGTTTGCACTAGACAAAGTTCCCTCTAGTGTTTAAGAGTTATCTATATTCCTTAATTGCTATGAAACCAAGAAGTTGCACAAGATTGTTGATATTTAAGAGTAGAAGACTCTTGCTCATTGATAATGATGTTTAGAGTAGGAGACTCTTGTTTTTTAGAACATCTAAATGTACATTTAGGAGTAAGCATCCCATGGGTAGATGGACTTGAGTAGGTGGTATATGGATATGATCATCATTTGTGAGACATTGTATGGATTGGAGAATTTTCATAAGATCATGGTAGTATATTGGAGGTACAGTTAATAATTCGGTGGCAATTTAATACTCATTAGATCAATAAATTGTAAAATCTTGGTGATTTGGAGCCCCATCTATTTTATTATATTTTCTAAAATTGAATTGACCTATATAAACTATTTTCTAAATGGCAAAGATTCACCACTAAGAAGTTGCCATCAAATATAGATTGAATCCATGGATGAAATTCATTTCCACAAATGAAAGAATTAGTTCCATTAGCCTAAATCCAAACTTGGACAAAGAAAAATACAACCAAACATTGACCAAATTTAAATCTGATTACCGAACACTATTTGAATCATTGAATGACTATTACACTTATATTTCAATTATTGTTCCAATTCTTAGCTTTAAAATATTTAAATATTATTACTTAATTAATATTTTATTTCTTTAAAAGGAAAATAAAAATAGCGATGCTTTATGATGAGAGAGTTGCTTTGACAATCATCAAAAGTATTATTTAGTTTTTATTATCTCTGTGTCCTCCCGACGTGCCCCAAAATAAGTTTGATGGAAAGTGAAAACTTGAATGCACGAACAGAATCATATTTATCCTCCCTAAGGCTAACTATGTATTCACTATTCGTATATATACACCTGCCTCCCCAACCACATACTCAATTCAACTGATTTGAAGTTTATAGCTTTCAGAAATAGATGTGCTCATTATAAGGATATTGGCTGTAATTTTCATTTTAATAAACATTCTCTAAAACCCTCGTGGAAACCTTATTTTCAAGCTGCAGGTCACTAATTTGGAGAAGTGAAAGGTCAATAACAGCGAGCAAGAGTTTGGAGAAGCGAAAGGTCAATACCAGCTTATGATAAGGGTCAACAGCAGTGAGCAAGAGTTTTGAGAAGCGAAAGGTCAATACCAGAGAACTAACACCATAAGAAAGAACTAAAAGAATGGCATAACATATTCAATGGGAGAGAATCAATCGCGGCCATTGGAGTGTACGTTGTGTGAGGTCGCTCTTTATCTTACGTCAAGATTGGGTTCTTCTTATACAGAAATACATAAAGTAGGCCGAATGACTGGTATTTGTTAGGGAAATGAAGTTTTACCCAGATGCTATAAAGAAGGGATATGCGAAATATGACATGGAAGCAAGAAAAAACAATATTGACAAGCTAATAGGATACCTATTATCATAAAACAAACACTCAGGTCCTTTGTCTTCACTTGTTTTCTTTGTGTTCTTTCACCGTACACACCATTATCTTGTCTTGTTTCTGTTCTTTTTCTGCAGCTTGCATCCACTAATATCTCTATCAGAGCTGTGTGTTTGTGCTGAATAGATTCATTCTTTTTTTTGTAGGGTTAATAAGCGGTGAATTCTCATATATTTACCAACAACAGTAGATGGGGAAGATACAAATTTATGACGATTGAGCTGGAGGTTGATATTTTTACGGCACACATCACAGACAAGAAAACGGACACCCTCATTTATGCCCAACCAACTCAATAATTAAATATGGTCAGTGCTAATGTGGAAGACTAATCATTCGTGCTCTATTTAAACAATCATGAACTAAGCAAGACTAGGCCTATAGAATGAACCGAGACAATAGTGTGAAGCCCCCTTCATATCGTTCCAAGTTACATAATGCTTGGTCACATGATTCTGCGGCTGCTCAAATCTTGTAATCTGGAAAGAACTATGTGGAATTTCACTTGTGCCAAAGACCCAGATATTTGTAAGCATGTCGTATGTACCCTAGGAATTGTCCTATGTGCCATGTGGACCAATAAAATACTGACACAAAGGGATTGTAGCTGCACCAGACCCCACCCTTCATAAAGATCAAACTGGGATAGTTGCACCATACCATCGATCTTAAAACAGGGAAAATACCTAACTGACAACTATTTTATCCACACTTATTTTGCAAAACATTTGCATGGCCATAAACGAGGGCACATAAATGAGAATGACTAGCTCCACCAATGCACAACGGAAACAACTTGCAACTGACCGTACCATTTGCAGTATTTCGGCATGAGATTGATGACAAACCATGGTTGTTTTATGGCATGAGACTTGTTTCAGGACAAAAGCTCATACATAATATAGCCTATCGGCTAATAAAGATGGAGTGAAGAATGGTTGACGTGTGCAATGGTGTAAAAGGATATATCAACTAAAGTGCAGATTAAGAAAAGTGAATGGCAGAGTAAAATCTGAACAGTGTGCAGTGTGAGTAGTATGTGTGTAAATTGTATATCATCCGAACAATAGAGAGATCTGTGTGAATAATGAATATTTTCTGAGCATTTAAAGGGAAAATATCATATACATAGCAGTAGGTATATGAATATGAGTATACAGATAAAAGAATGAATTCAAGCAGATTTTTGTGAAGGAAATATTATAGTGTGGGTGTGTTGTAGATTTGATTGAAAATTATTTGTGAATGAAGTTGTAGCAGCTGTGTGTGAATAAAGATTATACCATCCAAGCACATGCTGTATGTGTGAGTGTAAAATAATGTATATCATCTGAAGAGTGTTGAGTTGTGTGAGTTGAAGAAAAAGATATATTTTTAGAACACAATCAGGTGTGGTGTTGATGGCTGTGTAAAACAGAACAGCAGAAGGACTTTAATTGAATATCATATGTGATTGAAAGCAACCAGATTTGGGTGTAATGGAATTCATTGAAATATGATCTTTGATTAAGTAATAGAATGGAAATTTTCTGAGTTTGTGGAAAAATAAAATATATATCTTCTGAACACAAGTAGAAGGCTGAGAAAAATAGATCAGAAATAGAGATCTATGAACAGATTGTTGAAGGTTTATGAGCATTTTGGGTAGACCTTGTGAAGACAATTGAGCCAATTTGATAATCAGTTTGTGCAGACTTCATAAGTCGTTTTTGGAGCGGAATATCAAGGTTAATTTGATCAACATATTAAGCCATTTCTTATCCGCATATTGGAGTTCATGAAGAAGTTATGAGGGTTGTGAAAATGTCTGAGGTTAAAGTGAGTAATTGAATTGTAAAGAGCATAATATCTACAAGTTCTTTGTGAAGGCATAATTAATTGAGCAAAATTGTCCATCATCTATTGAGGAAGCAACAATTGAAGGTGGAATGTTATCATTCAAATTATAATCTTTGCTAGGTTGGTGCTTGGCAAGTAGGGGTTGGTACTCCTTGTAGGTTGGTGCCTACTAAATCAGCTTTAGGGGTGATTGCTCCTTGTAGGTTGGTGCCTACTAAATGAGAAATAAGGGTTGGTGCTCTTTGTAGGTTGGTGCCTACTAAACTACATAATTGATTCAAGTAGGTTGGTGCCTACATTCTTTGTAAAAGCATATATAATTCATAAAGTACATTATTTGTACCGTGGTTTTATCCCACAAGGGTTTCCACGTAAAATCTTGGTGTCAACTTGTTCATATTGTGATATTCTTGCATAGTTGATTTGTGTTAGAGTTTGAAGTTGATAAGAAGTTTAAGAGGGTAAGAAGTTTGTTGATATACTGATTCACCCCCGCCTCAAGTATACTTTGTGCTCTTCAAATTGCACATATTATTCAGTATACATTTACTGTGTTTTATTTTGTTTTATTTAACTTTCCTCCTAATATTTTATGTTGTGATAGGACAACCACAAAGAAAGTAAGAAAAATTGACTTAGAAAGATCTAAGGATAAAAATTCATTAATAAGTTAACCCAAGTACGTCTTCAAGTGCAAGAAGAGTGAAAGAAGACTCAAGCTAAGTACAAACCCAAGCATAATTAGAATAGAGACAAGCACAAGTTCCAAGTTGGAGACACACTATGGCTTTACTTAAGCAAGAAAGCCTTGATGGTAAAGCAAAGAAACTAAAACCACATAGGCAAGGTCCCTTTGAGATTGTTGAACAAATAAGCACCAATGCTTTCATATTAGATTTGCCTCCATGCATATATTTTCAATTGTGAATTTTAGGACCTTTTGTCTCTTTGAATCCTTTAAAGAAACAAGCTATTATTGCCTTGCA
This sequence comes from Sequoia sempervirens, assembly GCA_007258455.2. Lineage (NCBI taxonomy): Eukaryota > Viridiplantae > Streptophyta > Pinopsida > Cupressales > Cupressaceae > Sequoia > Sequoia sempervirens. The sequence goes on from VDFB02268595.1 coordinate 30,576, forward strand.
TTGAAGATCTTACAACTAATGCTCAAGCTAAGTTGGACATGGATGTTGTGCAGAAAAAGTTGAGGACATCGGAGAAAAGGAGAGAAGTGGAGTTGACAAGCAGCATTGAAGGGTCAATTGTCAAGCAAAGCCAAATGGTATTCCAAAGATGAGTTGGGAGAGGAGGAGACGGGGAAAGGGAGTTGGTGAGTAGGGGGATTTGCCTCATCATTTAAGTCCTTAAGCCTTTGGCTACCTAAAGTCTCTCAAATGGATATATGTGATCTGAAAATAATCATTAAGCAAATTGTAGTTCAATTTAATTGATGTATTTAAACTGACTTCATGGTTTTTGCAATTAAAACATGCCCATACTCACTCCATAAGACAAATTTTGGGAAGGCATGGATGCAGATGTAGTGCAATAAGAGGAAAAAAATTGGGAAGACATGGATGCAAATGTTGGGTAGTAAGAAGATAGATGCAAAAAATCTCAAAGGTGATTTTGATCTGGAGGATCTTCGCCAAAAATTGAAGTTTCTCATTTTTCTCTAGAATCAACATCATCAAAATGAGCTTGGAATTCTGACTCCAACACAATTTGAACGGAGTCAAATGGAGTTATGACGCTCAAGTTATGCTTGGTCAACTGTCGGTCAACTCAGGGGCTTAGACCAAAAAAATGTCAAAATTCAACATCATCAAAAGTGGTCAAAGTTGACATCAATGCGAAGAGCTCGTCGAGAGCTTTCCAACGACGTTCATTTCACGCAACCATATGAAGGAATTATGGGTAGCCAAAGTTTTGGTCAAAATGATGACGTGGCATCACCAAAACTTGACACTTGGCGGGACACATGGCATGTGACATGACAGGAGTAGTGAGTTGGTATAAATAAGGATTAAACCATAATTATTAGAAAAAAAAACATATGGTTTAAAAATAAAAATAAAAATAAATATAATAAGGAGGATTTAGTGGGATTTGATCCCTTAATCCATGCCTTAAAATCCTCTTTCCTTTGCACTCTTTATGAAAAGGAAAATCCCTTCGTATACATAAATCTTTAAATAAGATTTTATTCTCTTAAATATAATAATCCCTATAAATGAGGATTTTAATCCTTTTAAAATTTTAGAAGCCCGTTACATGATAGTTAAGGAGGCTTAAAATAAATTAATGGCTTTAAAATTATATTAGCATTGATTGGTTTTGATAAAAGCCGAAAACCGAAATCTCTTATTTTTAAATTTTCACCCAAATATTTAAAATTTGTAATCCTCCAATTTGTTAAAGAGGTTGAAATAAAACCTCTAAGGCCCGAGAATAACATGTTAAAGGGCTTTAACGAATTATTGAAGATTTGAAGATTATTTTAAGGGGGGGATTATTGTTTTCATATGTAAAAAAAAAGAGATTATGGGAGATTTGTACTTGTATGGGTAATATTGTAAAATCAATTGGTTAGTAACCAATTGGAGTAATATTGGTGTATAAAAAGGGGTAGAAGGGCAGGATGGAAACTAAGTGTGATGGGAGAAGAAAATTCCTTGGAGAAATTTTGCTCGATTTCCGTGCTATTCAGGAGGTTGCTCTTGCGCACTTTGAAGGAGTGCTTGTCAAATTTCTTTGTAAACCAAGGGGAGATTATGCCAACATGTTGTACCAATTTTCTGGAGAAGTAATTGGATTGGTCCACTCATTGGAGAGGGGCCCAGAGACAGTCGTTTTTATGACGAACTCCGTTATCAACTTTGTTTGCAACTCTCTCTCTTTCTCTCATTCTGTTTTCACCACTTTGTTATTTCCATTATTTTTATTTATGTTCGGATGTTAATTCTATTGAATTAAGTTGGATTTAAAATTGTAATTGTTACGCATTCAATGCAATTGTCATAGATCCGTAAAATACAACAGATTTGGAGACCCTGTAGTCCACAACGTTTAAATAATTAGTCATACAAGCTGAATATAAGATTAAATATCATAGTCAAGCACTACAATGTATGATCAAACATTTTTCTTCCATCTTTCCAGGTCTTTTGGTGTTTGGATCACTACCAATTTTATTTTCTCAAACTTTGGTGAATCCCTTGGAATCATGTATTTCTCAAATGTAGAGTTGGACATATGTATAACTAAGTAGGGTAGTGAACCAAGTTGTCTAGGTAAGTTCCATAGCAAGGAAAACATAGGAAACCAATGTAGTAATGTTGCAAAAGTACCACAAAATATGTGGAAGTAGTTGGATTGTAAATCTTGCATGAGAATAGTGGAGACGAGGAGGTACAACTCGACTCTTTTGGAGTTTTCCCACATTGGATTTCTCGAGGGTATATTCTTGTGTTGATTCTTCTTTAAGCAATGAAGATTCATGTTATAAAATTATTAATAAACTATCCATCCCAATCACAGATTAATAGAAACTCTCCTTACTTTTCTTTTAAAAAATTCTAAGAGAAATAATCTTAGCTAAGTTTCAGAAACTCGTAAAGACCCTTGCAATTTCTGATCTTAAATTTCAGTTTTGAGTGGTTTGTAATTTCGTCAAACAAATATCTTGCAATCCACTTTCAGTGTGTAGAAGTTGTTTCCTTTGCATATGATGATAAAGCATTCATAGAAAAGACTCTAACAAGAATGCTAATGACTGAAAATGCAAGAGATATGCAATGCAATCTTTTTTTCTTCTTCTGAGTTTTCAAGACTTTATAATGATTGAAATGAAATGCAATTATTCAAAATGAGCAGTTACAGCTGAGAGACATTTTGACAAACAATTGTCATACAACTCCAAAACTCCATTGTGTATAATATTTCAGCTCAAACTAATTACAACAATTGTCAATGATACTCACAATAGATCACTTTCTAAAAGAGATGACTTACAATGCAAGTATGACAATACAAGTGCAGACCTGGATAATTTTCTCATGTGAAATGCAAGCTATAATGAATGGATAATGACTGCTATTATGACAACAATACAAAGATGTCTAAATGCAACTCCAAATGCAAGTTTATACAATGTAATGAAGAACCTGGTAGATGCCTTGAAAAAGCAATGACAATGGTAGCGACTATGAGTTCCTTCCAGCCACGACTTAGCACTTAATAATCACGCCTAGACTGATTGCCTGAAGTCATTTTCTCCCAGCGTGATATCATCCCAACACTAGAAGCTCGAACCAAGAGAAAACCTTCCAAATCGAACTGTTGGAAGTAGACAATGATGAAGAGATGGTGCACCTAAGAATGGACCAAAACCACAATTTGTACAAGTATAAATAGCTGTGTAGCTGAATGTGATTCAAAAAATGCTAAATGCCTTCTCCAAACAAAATCAATCCCTTTTGAGCTCCAAATTTGGTCATAGACCATTAAATTTGCAATGATCACCCTTGTAGGAAAACTAAATTGTTTCCCTCCACACTTCTCCAGCTAGGGTTGATCTTTCACAACCAAAACTGGTATCCTAGAGTATTCAAACCCTCGGACAAGCAAGCATTCAAGCTCTCACCAAATTGGTATGAAAAGTATAATCCAAGACATGCCCAAATGGCTTGCTCATAGCTCCTTATAAAGAACTTTTGACCTTCTAGAAAGATTCTCCAAGAAGCTTCTAGAATATTTTAATATTTTCCAAAAGTGACTATAATTTATTATTTTATTTTAGTCACTTTAATTAGATTAATTAAAAATAAAGTTATCTTTTTTATTTGAATTTATTGAGATAACTTTTTAAATAATTAATTTAATATTATTCCCTTATTTCTCCTTTAGCCTTCAGGAATAATAAAGGCTAAATGATCCTCCGGAGTGGCTAGTGAGAAGGGGACATTACAGTCCTCACTTCTCGAAATTGCTTTCCCACAAGCAATTGCAAACTAGGATGTTGCAAAATCTGTTCTCCTTCCCAAGTGGCATCCTCTGCTGACAAATCTCTCCATCTCACCAAGAACTCCTTAACCACTCTGTTCCTCAATCTCTTCTCCCAAGTATCAATTATCTCCTCAAGAATTAGGACCAAATGCCCCTCCTCATCCAATGGGGCAGCTCTGATGAAGGAGTAACCCGTTGTCCAATTGCCTTCTTGAGGCACAAAACATGAAATACATTATGAATTTTGCTGCTCTCTGGCAACTCTAGCTCATAGGCTACCTCCCCAACACGCCTGATGATCCTGTAGGGTCCATAAAATCTAGGCTTGAGCTTCTCTGCACTGCTCTTCTTCAAAGAAGACTGCCTATAGGGCTGCAAATGAAGGTAGACCAAGTCTCCAACTTCAAAACTGCACTCAACCCTATGCCTATCAGCATGTCTTCTGTTGATTCTAGGCCATCTGTAGATTATCCTTGAGAACCCTCAAAATGTCCCGGCTCTCCTGAATCCAATCCTTAGCCTTAGTAGCTCTACTCTCCCCAAAAACCAATTCCATGAATGATGGTGCATCATACCCATACAGTGCTCAAAAAGGTGACATCCCAATCGATATATGATAAGTGGTGTTATAGCAATACTCCCCCAAGTGTAACCACTTAATCCAAGCTCTCTGCTATCTTGAGATGTAATTGCGTAGGTAACCCTCAATCCATTTATTCACAATCTCCGTCTGATCATCTATCTAAGGGTGATAGCTTGTACTCAGGGTCAACTCAATACCTGCCAATTTGAATAGCTCTTGCCAAAAGGAACTCAGGAACCTACTATCCCTATCACTAACTATTAACCTTGAAAACCCATGCAACCTAAAGATCTCCCTGAAAAACAACTCTGCTACCTGCAGTGCCTTGTATTATGTAGGTATATCAAAGAAGTGGGCATACTTCGTCAATCGATCCACCACCACATAGATGCAATCTCTCCCATGAACCTTGGGTAGACTCGTGATGAAATCCATGGAAATGCTCTCCTCTGCTCTGGAATGGGTAATGGTTGCAAAAGACCTGCCAGATTTGAATGCTTAGTCTTGTTCTGCTGGCAAGTCATACACTCCCTGACATGTCTGAAAACATCCTCCTTGAGGCAATTCTAAGAGAACATCTCTCTGACCTGTCTATATGTCTTAAAGTAGCCTTGATGGCCTGCTAAAGGAGTGTCATGTGAAGCCTGCAATATCTTCTCCTTCAGTTTTGACTCTGGCACCAAATAGATCTTGTCCTTGTAGAAGATAACGCCATCCACAACCTTGTGTCTGTCATCCTGCACTTGGCCTTCCATCACCTCACATGCAAACTTATTCTTAGAGTACTCAACTAGCAAGAGAGACTTCCAATCAGCTAAAATCTCTGAAAGTGATCAATCTGCAGGTTTCTTGGAAAGGGCATCGACAACAACATTTTTCTTCCCTTTCACATACTCTGTCGAAATCATAGGCTTGTATCTTACTGACCCATTTCTGCTACCTCTCGTTCAAATCCTTCTGCTCCAAGAAATACCTGAGACTATTGTGGTCGGTCCTCACCACAAAATTTCCTCCAATCAAATACTACCTAAACTTTGCCAATACATGCATTATGGCAAGCATCTCCTTATCATAGATGGAGTAAAGTTTCTCAGGTCCTCTCAACTTGCAGCTCTCAAAAGCAATGGGGTGCCTGTTTTGCATCAAAATAGCTCCTATACCTTCACCTAAAGCATCACACTCAAGAACAAATGGTTGGGTGAAGTCCAAAAGTGCCAAGACTGGGCAACTACTCATCACCTCCTTGAGCTTGTCAAAAACTCACTGCACCTCATCAGACCAACTGAATGTACCGCTTCTTGGTAAGGTCTGTCAAAGGTGCTCCCTATTGAGAAAACCCTCTCACAAAGCGCTTGTAATAGATGCACAACCCAAAGAATCCTCGTAGCTCTGTAAGTGTCCTGGGTGTTGGCCAATCGAGTATTGCCTGAATCTTCTCCTGGTGAACCTGTACCCCCTGTGCACTGATCACATGCCCTAAGTACAAAATCTCCTTAAGGACAAACTCACACTTCGAGGCCTTAGAATACGATTGCTCCTCCATGATAGTCAAGACCTCATCTAATTGCCTCAAGTGATCATCCCAAGCCTTGCTATAAATGAACAAATCATCAAAAAACACTAAAAGGTACTTACACAACTGCTTGTTGAAGATTTGGTTCATGCATGACTGAAATGTAGCAGGTGTGTTTGTCAAACCGAAGGCATGACCAAGAACTCATAATGCCCATAGTGACATCTGAAAGTTGTCTTGTGTATATCTTGCTCTCTAACTCTAATCTAATGGTACCCTGAGCGAAGATCTATGTTGGAAAAGTATATTGCACCATGTAGCTCATCTAGCAGCTCATCGATCCTAGGTATCAGGGATCTATTCTTAATAGTCTTTTTGTTGAGAGCTTTGTAGTCGATGCACATCCTCATCGTTCCATCTTTCTTCTTCACCAAGACCACTAAAGAAGCAAATAGACTAGAACTTGGTCGAATGTGGCCCATGTCTAGCAACTCCTTGATTTCCTTCTCTATCTCATCCTTAAACATTTTAGGATGATGGTAGGGGTTGGTGATGACAGGCTTGGCCCCCTCCAACTCAATGGTGTGCTCAAATCCTCTATCTGGTGGTCATCCTGGTGGTATCTCTCCAAACACTTTGTCATGCTTTTCTAATAGATCATGAATGTCAATGTGATATGGTTGATCCGAGTCTAGAGTCTCCTTTGTCATAATCAAACATTCTGCTTCCCATGCCACATCATCATGACGGAAGATGATCTCCATCCATTTAGCTGACACTATCTTTGGTGCCCCATTTTCCATTCCTCTAAGCACCACTCTTTTGCCATCCGCTACCCTGAACTTAAGCTCCATGGTTTGAAAGTTCTGTGAATACTTGTCCAACAAATGTAACCACTGGATACCAAGGATGGCATTCGTGTCACCTAAATCCACCACATAGAAATCATCTATAACTGTGTAATTACCCAATGTGATAGGTAACTAGGGAACCCTCTGTGTGCATGACATATTGTATCCATCTACAACCATAACATTAAAACCCTCAAAGTCCTGTGCTGGTATCCCTTGCTTTGCTACTAAAGCTGCATCAATGAAGTTGTGAGTGGCCCCACTATCAATCAACATTGTGATATGTTGGCCCTACAAAACTCCCCTGAACCTAAAGGAGTTAAACCTTGGGGTACCTGATAGAGTAGCGATGGTGTTGCTCTTGACCTCTTCCTGTGGCTGCTCCTCCTCCAAGCTGCTATCCTCATTGCCTTGTTCAATCTCACCCTCCACGTTCTCTGATACAACTTCAATGAAGTGAACTTTTCCTTTACGCAAACAACGGTGACTAGGCTCCTAGTGCTCTCTACAATGATAGCATATTTGCTTTCTTTTGCACTCCTAGCCATCCTCTTCCTCTTGTTTGCTCCTCTTAGTCCATTCCTTCTGAGTGGGTTTCTTGCCCTTGTCTTTTTGAGAGGATGAACTCTTGGGCAGGAACTTGTTCTTTGGTTTGCTAGCATCCATATCCCTTGCTTTCTTGATTGCTTCCTGTAATGAGGTAGGATTAAGGGCATTGATCCAACCTCTCAAGGGATACATCAAGCCATCCATGAATAGAATGAGCAACCTTCTTTCTGAGATATCAGTTAATAGAACAACAAGTCTTTGGAAATCAGCAATATAATTATCCAATGACCTCCACTGCTTTAACTGCGCTAACTCCTTGACATGGAGTTCAGGGTCCTTAACATCGAACCTCTCAATCAATCTTTTAGTGAGTTTTGCATAGGAGGTGATTTGGTCATGGCCCATTGTGACCATTCCGTGATGCCACCATTCATGAGCAACTCCATCTAAATGTATGGTAGCGTATTTGATTGCTTCATCTTCGAGCATAGGATTTAGCTGGAAATAAGTATCAACTGTCTGAACCCAAGCTTGTGCTGATGTCTTCCCTGATCCACCATAATAAGGAAAACTCAATTTTCCTACTTTCCTTCTGAGTTCATTGCATTGCTCCCTGTTACCCCTGTTGGGTCTGTGTCTCATTCTTAAATCTATGTAATCCCGGAGAGAAATATCATGTTGAAAACTTGGTCCAGCATCAAGCCAATCCTGTCTAAGTTGCTTTTGCAGCTCGATCAATGTGAGTTCATTATCTTCTTGTGGCTCAACTCTGGTTGGGAAGAGTGGCATCATGGGTCTTGATCCCACTTGAGTAGCCCGATGGTTAGGAGTCTGGTTATTAACCAAGTTGTCTCCCCAGCCATTGTTGCCTCCATTAAAATTGTTATTATTGTTGAGCATATTTCTTGTCAGAAGCTCCATCACCTGTGTTATTCTTTGATATTTTGTCCTGTGCTCATTTAGAACTGCAATCATGAGTGCTTCACTAGTTGGCTCTTCTCTTCTTTGTTCTTCTCGATTTGGATTGCTACCTCTTCTATCACCCATTGTGTCCTGTTGTGTATATGCAATTAGATTTGCTAGTTGTTATGCTCTTTTATGAGTATAGTACCTGTGTGGACCCACCTTTGGTGGCTGCATATGTTAACTCTAAATCCTCTAGGCTGGCAGGCTCATAGCTCTGATACCATTGTAAAGACCCTTGCAATTTCTGATCTTAAATTTCAGTTTTGAGTGGTTTGTAATTTTGTCAAACAATTATCTTGCAATCCACTTTCAGCGTGTAGAAGTTGTTTCCTTTGCATATGATGATAAAGTATTCATAGAAAAGACTCTAACAAGAATGCTAATGACTGAAAATGCAAGAGATATGCAATGCAATTTTTTTTTTTGAGTTTTCAAGACTTTATAATGACTGAAATGAAATGCAATTATTCAAAATGAGCAGTTACAGCTGAGAGACATTTTGACAAACAATTGTCATACAACTCCAAAACTCCATTGTGTATAATATTGCAGCTCAAACTAATTACAACGACTGTCAATGATACTCACAGCAGATCACTTTCTAAAAGAGATGACTTACAATGCAAGTATGACAATACAAACTCAGACTTCTATGGCAGCCATACAAGTGCAGACGTGGATAATTTTCTCAGGTGAAATGCAAGCTATAATGAATGGATAATGACTGCTATTATGAAAGCAATACAAGGATGTCTAAATGCAACTCCAAATGCAAGTTTATACAATGTAATGAAGAACCTGGTAGATGCCTTGAAAAAGCAATGACAATGGCAGCGATTGTTAGTTCCTTGCAGCCATGACTTAGCACTTAATAATCACGCCTAGACTGATTGCTTGAAGTCGTTTCCTCCCAGCATGATATTGTCCCAACACTAGAAGCTCGAACCAAGAGAAAACCGTCCAAATCAAACTGCTGGAAGTGGACAATGATGAAGAGATGGTGCACCTGAGAATGGACCAAAACCACGATTTGTACAAGTATAAATAGCTGCCAATGAATCGCTGTAGCTGAATGTGATTTACCAAAAATGCTAAATGCCTTCTCCAAACAAAATTGATCCCTTTTGAGCTCCAAATTTGGTCATAGACCATTAAATTTGCAATGATCGCCCTTGTAGGAAAACTGAATTGTCTCCCTCCACACTTCTCCAGCTAGGCTTGATCTTTCACAACCGAAAGTGGTATCCTAGAGTATTCAAACCTTCGGACAAGCAAGCATTCAAGCTCTCGCCAAACTAGTATGAAAAGTATAATCCAAGACATGCCCAAATGGCTTGCTCACAGCTCCTTATAAAGAACTTTTTGACCTTCTAGAAAGATCCTCCAAAAAGCTTTTAAATTTTTTAATATTTTCCAAAAGTGACTTTATAAATTATTATTTTATTTTAGTCACTTTAATTAAATTAATTAAAAATAAAGTAACCTTTTTTATTTGAATTTATTGAGATAACTTTATAAATAATTAATTTAATATTATTCCCTTATTCCTCCTTTAGCCTTCGGGAATAATAAAGGCTAAATGATCCTCCGAAGTGGCTACTAAGAAGGGGACATTACATCCCTTCAACATACAAGATTAAAATTTGTTATCAATGGCATGCAAGAATGTTATATGAATACATATGGTCTCCTACGGGGTAAATTCTGTGCCATAGCCAAATTAAAAATGTCGGAAAGATTTAAAAGAAATGAGGACTCTTAATATACAACACAGTTCAAGATGAATGTCAAAGGATAGAACCGAACAAATGCAATGTTTGCTTGATAGAACAGTACAGAATATTATGAAATGTTATACCTCATGAGAGAACTTATGGGGCAGTTAGTGACAGAAAAATAGGGTAAGGGAGAAGGAACTCAACATCTGATACTGAAGCCAGAATTACCCTTTAACAACATTAATTATGTGGAAGATAAGGAACAACAATGCTTATTTGCTGAGAACAAAATTTCTAGATATCAGAAGCTAAAAGACCATTCAGTATTCATCCTTGTCATAATAAAAAGAATATGAGAGATGTACACTGGTCATAACTCAAACTACTTCCTCAAGTCTAGAAAGCTTAAAAAGTAGGAACCAAAATTAATATAGGACTCACTTACCATCTCCAGTTTGGGGATAAGAATGGTACTGCATGGATTCTCTTAACACAATGATATTGAGATAATGCACGGAGCTTTTCATTATGGCCAATGCATTTCTAAATGGACATGAAAAACATATTTGAATTATTCATCAATACAACCTCTCCTGCTTTAATGGAGAAAAAAGCTTTATGGTGAATTGCCTTGCAGATTTCCACAGGACAATTACATCCATGGTTTAGAGACAGAAGCATGACATTGCTTGTTAAGATCTGGTATTGAACTTTCAACACCAAAATTTCAAATTTCTAACAATGTAGTAAATTCATGTGGATAAAATTGCTAGATTTTGTTGAGCATATGTTGTTGACAATTAAAGAAGCATGCTACTATAGGCATGCTACTATAGGCCCAGCATCAAAATTTACTCCCAGCTTCCAAGAATCTCCAAATGGAGATAGCAATGCAGGGAGGACTGGGTACAGCCTTTAGCCAGCACTATCATCATCAGTTCGTAACCAATATAGAGGAGTCTGTCTCCCTTAGCTTCATGTATTTTTTTCTTTCAATCAATACAGAAAGGTTTGGCCAGATAAGAAAACTAAAATTTTCTCCTCATCTATGGGCTAATACCTAAACAGTGACATGAATGCGAGCCAACCATAAGTCACTTACAAAAGTTCAAGAAAGTTAAATTGAATGACTGTTGTCATGTGTTGGTAAACTCATTCACTTCAGATTTATCGAATGAATCTTATTAGCAATTTCTCTCTCTCTAGGATCACCATCCTCCAAAGTAACACCCCTTGGATCTTCTGTTACCAGGAGTGGAAGCACACCATTTGTACTCCAGTGCTGTGCAACACGATCTCTGGAAGTGCTTCCAAGTGTAATTGCAAATATTGCATCAAAACCTCCGGCACCAGGAACTCCAGCCAAAAGCACACCTTCCATAGTCATTGTACTATCTAGCATACGAGTCTGAGATTCAGGTTCAATCTGCATAGAAAATTCAAACAAAACAGGAACTTTAAGATGAATATTTTTATAGATTATGTGGATGTAAGATAGCAATAACTACCCTCAAACAAGCTTTATATATAATGATGAATAAATATGCTTTAGACATCTCTAGTCTTATGGGTTATCATATA